>PVJC01004272.1:0-64885 GCA_004026665.1 Murina feae
ATTATGTTCTCCAGTTCCATCCATGCTGCTGCAAATGCTAAGAACTCCTTCCTTTTTACAGCAGCATAGTATTCCATTGTGTAGATGTACCACAGCTTTCTAATCCATTCATCTGCTGATGGGCACTTAGGCTGTTTCCAAATTTTAGCTATGGTAAATTGTGCTGCTATGAACATAGGGATGCATATGTCCTTTCTGACTGGTGTTTCTGGTTTCTTAAGATATATTCCCAGAAGTGGGATCACAGGGTCAAAAGGGAGATCCATGTTTAATTTTTTGAGGAAACTCCATACTGTTCTCCACAGTGGCTGCACCAGGACATTTCTTATGTCTACACATGCAATACTCATAGATACTACTTCACAAAAACTAGAATGCCTTCTTTCCAGGGCAGAGGTTTTTTGAGTAATAATAATAAAAACTTCTGTTCATTGTTTATTCCCTATTCTTGTGAATAATGCTCACCTTTTTTTCAAATAAGATTTCTCAGCCAGAACTACATTACATAAATTTTTATAAATATTTTGTGTCTCTATCCCTCTCCTGAAAATGAATGATAAGAACTCAATTGGTTAATTGATATCCACTTTATTTCCTTACCAAAGACATACAAACTATCTGTAGTAACTTTCTGTAATAATAGCAACCATCTTAGTCAGCTCAGGCTGACATAACAAATTACCACAGACTGGGTAGCTTAAATAAAAACAATTTTTTCTCAGTCTGGAGGCTGAGAAATCCAAGATCAAGGTGGAGGCAGATTCAATTTTGGTGAGAGCCTGCTTTGGGATCTATAGAAGGCTGTCTTCTCTTTGTATCCTCACATGTTGGAGAGCAGAGAAAAAAGAGAAAGCTCTTATGTCTCTTCTTACAAGAGCACTAATCTCATTCATGAGGGCTCTACCCTCAAGACCTAGTTACCTCCCAAAGGCGTCACCTCCTAATACCATTAGATTGGGGGGTAGAATGTCAACACTTGAATCTTAAGGGAAAAAAAATATTCAGTTTATATAACGATACAATCATCTATCTTACTACTTGCCTTTGCACCTCTCTTCTGTTACATGCTAAGTTTACTTGAAGGTCATCAATACGTGTATTCCTCTGGTTGGAAAAAAAAACACTGAGAAGCTGAGGTGACAGCCAACCTACCACACTGCTGATCTTGCTCTACATTTATTGGGAAGTTCTTGAACTTCAAAATTGGGGGTAATTTCATGTATAGAAGATCAGTGGCATAAGTGCTCAATAGTATAATAGCTACTAGTAATAACTAAAAGCCTGTATCAATTCTGTGACCAACACCACAGTTCCTACCAGAGTTCCAGTGATTAATTAGATTGATTGATTATATGCATTTATTTATTCATTCATACATGAGCTATTCATTGAAATACTCTTTGTACCAGACATGCTGCTAGGTACTGGGAATACAACATGGAGTAAAACAGACAAAATCCATGTCCCTGGGACTTACATTCTAGTTGAAGTTTTCTGAAGAGAGTAGGAAAGCTGGAGCAATGTACGCAAGGAGAACAGTGGAACAAGATGAAGTCAGAGAACTTTAGTAAAGAGTCAGATCACATAAAGCCTTGTAGATCATGATAGGGAGCTTGGATTTTATTCTCAGTGGTATGGGAAATTACTGACCAGTTTTCAACATAAAAGTAATATGATCTGGTTTCCAGTTTAGGTGTGTTTTTATTGATTTCAGAAAGAGAGAAAGGGAGAGGAGAAAGAGAAACATCAATGTGAGAGAGAAACATTGATCAGCTACCGCCTGCACACCCTCCACTTGGGATCAAGTTAGGGCATGTGCCCTGACAGTATAGAACTGGTGACCTTTTGGTGTATTGGACTACTCTCAACCAACTGAGCCACACTGGCAAGGGCTGGTTTACATTCTTTCTCTTTTTTTATGAGATCTCATGTAAATGATATTTCTAAATAGGGCAAATCTATAGAAACAGAAAGTATAGGAATGTTTGCCTGGGACTAGGGGTGGGAATGAAGATTGACATTAAATGGGCACTAGGAGACTTGGAGGAGATGGAAATGTTCTAAGTCTGGATTGTAGTGATGCTTACACCGCTATATAAATTTACTCAATTAATCAAACTGTACACTTAAAATGGGTGAATTTTATGATATGGAAATTATACCTCAATAAATCTGAATATTTTTTTAAAAGTAGTGTCGGTTACTATTCCCAACACTCACTGTATTATCCAAAGAGCTCTATCCTGAAATCCTGATCGTGAGCAGGGAAGGGTTACATGGATAAGGCAGACAAAGTGAAAAATTTTTTGCAAATCATGTATCTTTTTTGCGAATCAATTGTCCCCTGAAGTACTTTATGACACCAAAAGAAAGAACTGCAGGCTTTGGGAGTAGGTCTGTCACAATCCAAGATAAGGTAGGCCTGGGTGGAGCCAGGCTTCCCCTTCCTACAATGGGAAAATCAGGCAGCGGCGCCCTGTGAGACTCTCAGGTGCTGTTTCTCAACCTCACCTTGAGACATCAGGACATCGGTGCAAAGTGTAGTCAGCCCCGGGGAAAGGGGCAGTGTTTCTCCTCACTCACTCACTGCCAATTTGCATCCTTTTTCTTCTTCCTCTTCTTCTTAAAGAACTCCCTTCAGCATTTCAAATAATCCTGGTTTGGTAGTGATGTACTCCTTTAGCTTTTTCTTGTCTGTGAAGCTCTTTATCTGACCATCAATTTTACATGGTAGCCTTGCTGGGTAGAGTAATCTTGGTTGTATGTTCCTGCTATTCATGACTTTGAATATTTCTTGCCATTCCCATCTGGCCTGCATGGTTTCTGTTGAGAAATCAGCTGACAGTCGTATGGGTACTCCCTTGTAGGTAACTAACTGCTTTTCTCTTGCTGCTTTTAATATTCTTTCTTTGTCTTTTGCCCTTGGCATTTTAATTATGATGTGTCTTGGGTTCCTTTTGATTGGGGTCCTCTGCGCTTCCTGGACTTGTAAGTCTATTTCTTTTACCAGGTAGGGGAAGTTTTCTATCATTATTTCTTCAAATATGTTTTCAATATCTTGCTCTCTCTCTTCTTCTGGCACTCTTATAATTCTGATGTTGGTTCGCTTAAAGTTGTCCCAGATGCTCCTTACACTATCTTCACACTTCTGGATTCTTTTTTCTTTTTTCTCTTCCAGTTGGGTGTTTTTTGCTTTTTCATGTTTCAAATCTTTGACTCGATTATTGCAAACCTCTAGTCTAGTGATGGATCTCTGCATAATATTACTAAGTTTATTGGCGGATTCTAGAAAATTCTTGAAAAACCTTAAAAGCGTAGTTCTGAACTCTATATCCAGTAGTTTGCTTTCCTCCATTTCTGTCATTTGTGACCTGTTTCTTTGTCTCTGCATTTTGGCTGCATTGATGGAGTGGCTTTCTGCACTATAGGGCCCAGTGATTCAGCCTCCCCAATCACCTGGGGTGGACACTCTTGCTGTACGCCTTTGAAGGCTGGGTGCACAGTCTTGTTGCAGTTATCACTGGGAGGTATCACTGGGAGGAAATGACCTGCAGGCTTTTTTCCTTGTTCTTTGGGGTTTGGAACTTTTGGAGTTCTGTCCCAGCTGCAGTCCCTCAGGCTATGCTGCAGGCAGGCGGGTGCATAGCTTGGGCAGGGTTGTAGGTGGGGTGGGGTGTGGTCTCAGAATCGCTGTGGCAGAGCAACCCCCAATGGCTGCCACTCCGCTGACTCGCAGCCTCTCCCAGACCTGGAGCCTCCAAGCCCTGGGGTCTGTGCGCCTCTGAGTCCCTGAATCTCCACGTCAGTGATCGCTGGGAACAGCTCTGCTAGAACGCCACTGATCTTCCGCCCCGTTTCCAGACAGCCCGCACCGTGTTCAGTGCGACCCCGGAGTTTATAATCTCCTTCCAAGCCTCGGATCCAGGCACAGATACTGATCCAGGCACAGCCGCCACCCTTTCACCCGCGCTGCTGCTTCTGTTCCTCACCTCCGTACCTCTCAGTTTTGGCACCAGGAGCCTCTACCCAGTCACAATGCACTCCTTCTCCTGACTTCTAGTTGCAAAGCTTCTCCTCCCTTGGTTCCAGAGGATGGCCTTTCACTATATAGTTGTTTTTCTACAATGTAGTTGTGGAGGCTGCACATATAGGTACACACTTCATGCCACCATCTTGGTTCTCTGGTTTACATTCTTAAAAAATTACTCTGGCTACCCTTTGGGAAAGCTAGAGTGGTAGCAAAAAGGATTAGGACACTATTGCAGTTGTCCAAGGTAGAGATTGTGGTGGTTTAAATTAGAATGAGGCAGTTCAAAGGGCAAGTGGGAAAGAAAAAAGAGAAATTAGGGAAAATTCCTAGGTTTTTCACCTGAGCAACTGAATAAATAAATAAAATGTGTTATTTGTTAAAGAGCCATCAAATGTAGGAGGTTCAATTTTGGATTTTGAACATGTGAAGTTTGAGATGCCTTTGAGACATTCCAATAGCGATATAAAATATGAAACTTATCTAAGCCTGGAAGATGAGGGAAGAGAGGTAGTGGGAGTCACCAGTGGACTTGTGTAGACTTTTATGGAAATATATTTATTATTGTGTTCCAGGGGAAAAATTTATTTCCTTGTGTTGTAAATATGGCATATTTCTTTGTAGTGCAAGTTCCAACACAGAGCCTGTGTTTGTCATTATATCCTTTTGGTTGCAGGCATCAAAAACTCTTTGAATAACTCTACCAAAAAATGAAATCTATTGAAAAGCTTTTTTTATTCTCTCACAGAACAAAAGCAAAGTTGAAAGTCTCAACCCAGGAAGGGCAGCAAGCAAGGCCTCACCAGAGACCTAGTGAAAAGAGTTTGAGGAACTGCCATTAATACCATTCAGCTCTAATGACTTTAAGTTCACAGTAATGCCCGGTAAAGTGATGTCCTTCCCACATTCAATTCCCTCATCTATTAAAGTGGGTTGAAATAAATCTTTGCTATACAAACTGTGGTCCTTGGACCAACAGCTTGTTTGAAATGAAAATCTCAGGTCACACACTCTAGACCATTTATCAAAATTTTCATTTTAACAAGATCCCCAAGTGATTCATATGCACATTAAAATTTGAGAAACACTGAGCTAAATGGTTTTCTAGCCATAAAATTCTGAATAACTGAATGGTCAGGGGTTATGTTAGCTACATCGTGGAAGGCTCTTTGGCTTCCTACCCATATAAACTTTATTTACAATAGAATTATAAATAATTTTGTAGTAAGGGATCACAAAATAGTTAAACTGTATGTTTAGTGTACATCTTGGTTACATGCAGGTAGATTATAATATATTGTAGGAATGTTATAAATTTCTCACTGTACATCTTATGTTTCTTCTTTCCAGAAATTTCCGACTTACTTTTGAGATTAACATCTACTCTGGTTATTGATATGTTTATTGCATATAATTCAGGATTTTAAGGCTCAGAGATAAGATATTCTTATGGGTTAAAGTGCTCTAAAGTAATCTTTTATTTACACTACATATCTGCTTTCATTGATCAGAATTCTGCATTTATAGTATTCTATTATTTATAGTTTCTTTGTCATACTTGTTATGACAATATTCTTGGGAGTTGTCACATAAAATAATAAGAATGAAAGGAAACCTATAAAATTAACAGCATTGTTAGAGGTAAAATGCATGGTAATTTTTATGTGATGAAAATAAACATTGGCAGTTCATGAAAATTTTAGTTCAGAATTGTGTCCAGAAAGCCAGCAGGTCTTGAAATGGAATGTAACCTGCCCATGATTTCACAGTCCCCTAAATAATGGTCATGATTCCTTAAGTAATACTGTCCAAAGATTTCTCGTAGAAATGTATCTAGCAGATATGATTTAAGGAAAATCTTACACATTTTTTAAGTGGTTTAGCTATTGAAACTTACTCATTAGCACTGTTTCTTGAAATGTGACCTCATATTAGAATTATCTGTGACACTTCAAAATACAGAATCTATGATCCTCTTCAGACCTACCAAATCATAATCCTGGAGGATAAGGTTCACAAATCTGCATTTAACCATAGTTCCTTTTGTGAGTCTTATCACAATGAAGTTTGAGAATTGCTATACTAAAATTAAATTTTTAAGTTTGGTTTTCTGTTGACGTTAGTGTCAATTTCCATTGACTGAGCCAAGTATTCACCATTATTGTTTCATGCTGTATTTGTTCAAACTCTGCATGCTTCATACTGGAGTGACATTCTGACAAGTACAGGGCTTAAATTTTTTTCTTTTTCCAAAAGCTTCAAACAAATATTTCTTCTTGACATCTCATTAAGCCAATATGTACTAAGATGCAGCATTTCCAGAACATCTAAGACTATTGCCTTGACCAGGTTTAGGAATCACTTTTATAATTTTGCTTCAATTACAGTTTACATACATCATTATATTAGTTTCAGCTGTACACCTGAGTGATTAGACATCACATAACTTAGTAACTGATTATCCTAATAAATATCACACCCATTTGACACTGTACATAGTTATTAGAATATTATTGACTATAGGGAATCACTTTTAATAGAGGATCACTAACCTGCAGTGTGGGGGAGGGGGATAAAAGAAAGAAAAACCACAAAAGGAGAGACCAACTTATTATTTTAAGATAGAAAAATATTTATCTGCTTTAAAATTTAAGAAACCTCTTTTAACTGATACAACTTTATCATTTTTTAAATAATATATGCTTGTTAAATCCACAAAAAGAGTATGTGAAAATTCTTTCATCTTAAACCCACATAAAACAATTTAGATATCTCTGTAGCACTTCTACCATGTTTCGCTCTTAGATGGTACACTATACAGTTTGAACGAATAAATGGCAAATATGTACATTTTTACATGTTTTCTAAAAATATGATTAGTTTCTAACTATCAATATACACACAGAATTTTTTGTAACAATAGAAACCTACATTATACTGTATTTGATATATCAAAAATCATTTAATCAATACCCTACTAATGGACATTTACTTTCAGTTTTATAGTTCTAAATTCAATTCTGAAGTAAAGATTTACACAATTTGTCTGGGTATTTGGGGGGATAAATTCCTAAAGCAGAATTGTTAGATCAAAGCTAAAACTTTAATACATGTTGTCCTCCTGAAATGCTGATTCAATATCTCTATAATTTATAACTATTTTCCCAAATGACATCTTTGTTAATCTGACAGTTAACACATGTAATCTCATTATTTTATTTTAATTTATATAATTACTAGTGAGAATATATCTGTTTTATAAGTTTATTAGCCCATGTGTGTCTCCCTTGTGAATTTTACTTGTTCATGATGTTTAGTTCATTTTTCTAATGGAATGGAACAGGAAAACTTAAATTCTAAATAGTAAATATAACACCACAGAAACTCCATTGTTTCGTAATCATAAAAGAAGAAAGACATTTGTAGAGAACTAAAATCAAATAGAAATTGAGAAAACCATAAATAAATTGAAATTCAGAAAGAAAGACAGCGAGAAAAGACCAAAGTCATACAAGCACAGGGTTACACCGAAATGGATGTAGACATAGAGAACACAAAACTTGTATACATCTAAACAGACAGACATGCAGACACAAAGACACACAGAGACATGTGTTGACCAAGGCATAAACAGAGATCAAAAGTTAATAGAGACACCTTCAGAAAAATAGATGGGCGCACAAAAAAAGGCCCACATACACAGGCACAGAAAATGACACATAATCAAATGTATATACATAGTAGTATATAGAAAGTCATATAAAAAACAATAGCACAAACATGTAGAGAAAAGTCTATGCACAAAAATACAGGAAAGAGAAATATAAGAAAAGACGGGCACACTTAACAACATAAGGATAGGCAAAATCAGAGATAAGCCTTTCATGAATTAAAGCCCTATAATAATGATGTGTTTTCTTAAGGCCTTTTAACTTTGTGTGGCCATATTCCTGGTAGCTAAAGTTAAGGTGATATTTCTTGCTCTTTCCTCTGTAGATCAGATCATCTAAAAGCAAGAACCAGCCCTGGCCAGTGAGACTCAGTTGGTTGGAGCATCATCCCATACAACTAAAAGGTCTCAGGTTTGATTCCCATTTGGGGCACATACCTAGGTTTCAGGTTTGCTCCCGGTCAGGGCCAATCATTGTTTCTCTCTTTCTTTGATGTTTCTCTCCCTCTCTCTGTCTCTCTCTCCCTTCCTCTCTCTCTAAAATCAATTTAAAAAAATAAAACCAAGAACCAGATTATAAACACTTAGATTTCCCTCTTTATTTAGAAAAATACAAGAATGAACCTTACTAATAAAACATACACAAAATAAATTCCTATTTTGGTGATTCTACACAAATGCACAAATAATTTAACTATTTTCTTTCTTCATTTAGACATAATCATAGAATATGAAAAATAACTAGAAAATTATGTAAGCCCAAAATAGAAAGCTACAGTTCTCACTAAAGCTACTTCTTTTACTAAATCCTAATGCCAAAATGATCCTAACAAATCCACCATTTTCTGAATTACTGTTGGGAAGGTGATGAAGGCAAGAGGTAAAATAGCAACTGAGAATCAAGCATCATTATGGTAAAGTTAATCTAATTTGTTTATTAAGTTCCCAGCTCTGTGAAGGAAGAAAGTTCAGAACCCCCTGGTGGTTACAGACACCTCACTATTGAGTTAATCAAATCAACTGCATGGAAATTCTATCAAACACTCATCCATCAACCATTATGAATGACCAAAAACAAACAAACAAAAAGACTTAACTACAAATCCATCAATTCAGCCTTGCTATACAGACTCCGCCAAAGTATTGCAGGGATGCATAAATATTTTGAAATATGTTTAAATAATGTGTCCTGACTGCCAGTAAAATTTTTCCAAGCAAATGTTATTGAAAATGTTTGGGCTATCCACAAATGTTTTTACAAGCATTCCTACCAGGCAACTACTGAAGCCTCAGAAAAAAATTCTGGCCAGCAGGAGAATTCATAAGAAAGAAGTGCTGCATAGAAGGTGACCTAAGGAAATATAGACAGGATTATTTGAGGTGGTAGGATGGGTCAAACACAAATGCATATTTCATAAAAGCTTTTGAAACAAATAGCTCTGGCTAAAAACAAACATTTGGATAGTGAGGGCACACCCAACAAAAATGTTTGTTTGCTGATACTAACATTTTATTTGGCACATATTTGCCAGAGCAGAAGTAGGGAAAAAGAAGATAAATGCAAACATCTCACAGAAGGCAAAATTATAGTAAATTTATAAGTGTACGAAGGATGAGAACATTCTTTTTCCTGAACATAGAGCAAAAAATAGATATTTATGGCGTGCTTAAATGACAATTTTACCAGCACAAGATCCCTTTAAAAGCCCCTAAATATTAACTATGTTGGACACTACTATAGCTTCTACATTTGTATAATGCTGCATAATTCTTTTCAATTAACTCACATAACAATTCTCTGTGATTATCTTATGACAAGTATTATTATCCCCCTTTCAGATGAAATATATTGGCTAGATAAGGCTGTTCTTGACCTTTACAGTACATTTGCCTCCTGGCATTATAAAACACACTTTTAAAGCAGCATATTCTTTTGTTCTTCTAGAAGAAATATTTAAGGTATACACTACTAACATTAAGAAAATAATTTGTATGATAAAGAATAAAAATTAAAAGTTATAGGAACATATAAAAATGTAATTATTGGTGTACTAGTATTTCTTTAATAGCAATTTTTAGAATGCCTACTGTCTGCTGTTTGTTCTCATCCTGTATCTTAGTCAGTACGTGGTATGTCCTAAATTACATAAAGCCTAATTTATTTTTACATTTTTCTTTTTAATCCATTGATCTTACTAGATCCAAATTCTAAATATTGTATACTGAAGTTCACACTCAAATACAAGCTTCCCCTTACTTGACTTGCCTAAGTTTCTGGATCTCCATTTCTGCTTCTCTTTTCCTTCTTGCCCTTAAATATGGTGGATTTCATAGGTTCTTGTATCTGTTTGTTCTTCCATGCTGACTCTTTTGCTAACTCTAACCCCTTGCAGGACTTTTATTGATGCCACTAAGGGGTCATGGTAGGTTAGAAGGAAAGGGAAAATACCTTTATTTCTGGCGCCACTTGTCTTACAGCCCAAACCCTACGTTTCCAACTGCATGATGGAGATCTCCACTTGGTGTTCTACATCTAACCCAAAATGTCTAAAAGAGTATTCATCAACTTCCCCCACAACAAGCCTAATTTCTCCTTTCCATGTATGGCAACATCATCAGTCAGAGATTGATGTTTGTGTCTCCCCCAAATCCCTATATTGAAATCTAATCCCCAATGTGATGATACTTGGGGAAATGATGGTAGGCCTCAAAGTGGGACTTGCACTCTTTTAAAATAGACCCTGATGAGCTCCTTTGTCCCCTTCTTTCATGTAAGGTTAGAGTGAAAAGACAGTAGTGTATGAACCAGAAAGAGGGCTCTCAGACACTGAGTCTGCTGGCACCCTGATACTGTTTTTCCTCTAGAACTATGAGAAATAAATCTCTGTTATTTATTAACCACCCACCCTGTGATATTTTGTGATAGCAGCTTGAAGGGACTAAGACATCATCATTCTGGTAGCCTTTTTAAAAATCCCTCCAGCTCTCTTTTCTATAGATCCAATTACTAAATCCTATTGATTTTACCTTCCTAAGGTTGGTAACACATAACACTCTCTCTTTATTCTCTTCAACATTACCCCAGTTCAACTATCAATCAGCAACTCACTATTAGCTTCCTTGATATCTCCACAGTTTATGTTCCATCTCTCATTTTGCTTGCTGTTGTCAGATTAATCATCCCACAGCGATGCCACACATTCATGAAATAAAGCCCCTCTGGCCGATGTTCCTTTAGTTTTGTGGCAGCCAGGAGTTAGAACTCAGCTTCAAGTACTTCTCATGTTACCTTCACTTTTTCAAAGATGTATTGAGCAGTCCAGCCAGAGGTGTTTTCTCATGAGGTGGTCTTCACTATCCGAAGAGCTAACCTATCATTTCATAATATTTTCCCACTTAGTTATCTTCATACTCCAGCAAAATAAACTGCTCTCCATGCTCAAAGAACATGCTACACTTTCCAGCTCCTATGTTTTTGTTCAAGATGTTCCCTTGAACACAGGAGTATTTAAAACTCTCATCTCCATTTGTCCAAGTTCTTTCATTTTTTATGATATAAACTAATTCATGAAGATTTTCCTGATACAGCTTCAAGCAGGCGGCAATCCCTAATGCTCAAAGCATATTCTCTGAGTCTTTTTTGTAATTGTTAAGACTTTCTAAACAGAATATGTGCCCATATCAGCCTTACTAAACAGTAAGTCCTAAAACATCTTTCAATGTCCCTTGGCCTAATAACAATAGTTATGGCATATAACTATTGATAATTGTCATATGATTGGATAAAAGAATGAAGAGCTAGAATGAACATTGCACTATTATTATAATATAAGCAATAAAACATAAAAAATGACTTCTTAAAACCTGTTTTAAGGGCTTGTAGTTTAATAGTCTTCACAGAAATTAATGGCAAAGGTTATTGACTCTAAAAATTCTATAAATATTGTGTCACTTTGAGGAACTCTAGTGTATGTTGGGCCAGGAACTAGACACATTATCTTTGCAGTTGGTCACTTGATTTTGCAAACCCACTATGCATTCCTTTTTATTCTGGTTACAGCATCTCATTTTGATTTGGTATGCCTTCCTCTTCAACTCTCAGCTGATGTGACTCAGATGAAGCTGATCCCTGCTGTGTCTCAATAAAGTATGTCCTCTTGGGCTAGAGAATTGATTCAGGGATGGAATCCTACAACATCAATTAGAGTTCATCTTTAGACTTTTGTTATAACTATTGGGAAAGAGCTTTATAAAATGTAAACCTAAAACTCCAAGGTCAACTTGGCCACAGCTGCATGAGAATGAAATCAACACTGAGGAAAACAAAGATATGGAGAAAAGTGTTTTGTTGAGGATGGGATCCACCTGTGTCTAAAGTTAGACTCTACTGTTCCTTGTTTTTTTGTTTTGTTTTGTTTTTTCCCCACTTACATAGTCAATTATTTTCTCTTTATTTAATCTAGTTTGTGCTAGGTTTCTATCATATCCAAAAGAACTCTAAATAATTCAGCCAATAATGCTTGCATCAACTCTGCAAGGTAAGTCTTATTATCCCACTTTACAGATTGGGAAAAAGAAAAACAAGAAACTGGATCTTGGAGCCTTATAAGTATGCCCAGAAAATGTAAGAAGTAAGAAGAAAAGTCAAAATTGTCCCTCAAGTATTAATAGCATTATTCATGGGTGCTAAAAATATAAATTATTATTACTTTTAAATTTTCTGAATTTTCAAAATTTGTATAATAAATGTGTACTAATTTTGTTTGAAATAACTATTTAAAAATATATTATTGTGTATTTGTGATATTATTATATAAACATTGTTATCCTTTCTTTATTCTTTTAAAATTAAGTCATAAATATTTCCCATGTCATTAATTTTTTTCAAAAATATTGTTTTTAATGACTCCAGGTAATTTCCTGCTTGCCATTTATTTAAACATTTTCCTATTGGCTGAGCAGTATTTCTATAATTAATTTCTGGAAATTTTGAAATTGTGACTCCAATATTTTATGATTTTACAAAATCAAAACAGAAATTCAGAGCAAATGCCAGGCTCTAAGTCCCAGAGAAAACTACTCAATAAAATCTGAATCATTTTAAAGTACTGATCTCATGTATCAAGAAGCAGCCTATTCAGCTCTGTGCCTATTTTCTTTATTGCAATAAGTTATTCGACTCTTTATCAAGTATTTCAGCTTCTCTCTGTATTAATTATCTATTGCTGTATAAGAAATTACACTCACCACCCCCCACACACATCCAAACAAAACTTAGTGGCTTAAAACAACAAGCATTTATTATCTCACACTTTCAGTGGATCAGGACTGTGAATGGCTGAACTGGGTTTTCTGCTCCTGGGTCTCACCGGAGGCTGCAATCAAGGTGTCAGCTAGGGCTGAAGTTAGCTCAAGGTTCAACTGAGGGATAATCAGCTCCCAAGCTCACTCAGTGATTGTTGACAGGATTCAGTTCCTCCTGGGCTACTGGACTAACTAGGAGGGTCTCAGTTCCACGGTGGCTATTGGACAGAGGTCACTCTCGGTTCCTAGCCATGTGGGCTTCTCCTACATGGCAGCTTGCTTCATCAATGTGAACAACCCAAGAAAGCAAGAGAAAGAATGAGAAAGTACCAGCAAATGGAAGTAATAGTCTTGTATAACTTACTTATGGAAGCAATGTCCCATCATTTTGGCTAAATTCTACTTATTAGAAGGCAGTCACACTCAAAGGGAAGGGATGACACAAGGATGTGAACACCAGAAGGGAGAGTCCATTGGGAACCATGTCAGAAGCTGCCTACAGTGTCATCTCTGTGATGTTCCTGCTACAGGCAGATTAAACTGCCCTATCTTAAAAAGAAAAAAAAAAAAAAAAAAAAAAAAAAAAAAAAAAAAAAAAAAAAAAAAAAAAAAAAAAAAAAAAAAAAAAAAAAAGAAAAAAGAAAACAAAACTGCCTTATCTTGTTGAACAAAGAAATGGCCATGTGACTTGCTTTGTCTCATGAATTCTAAACAGACATAACACACTTTGTAACTTCATAGGTTATGAAAACTGCTTCAAAGAGGTTGCGATTCTGAAATAGTGGAGTGAGAAGCATGACAAATCTTCTCCCCAAAAGCAACAATAAAATGGACATTTGAAAAAATTTCCAACTATGAAAATAAACCAAAGTTATGTAATTAACAAGAAATATTCATTCAAGAAAAACTGCTGAACCTTGCATAGGAACAATGGGAATTTCCAGCATTTTAGCCATGAGCTCCTCCCTACACAACTCCCCAGGGCAGGTCAGCCATGTAAACTACCGTCTTCATTGCCAAAGTGGATGGACTTGATATTGAACAGAGTAGAAAATCCCCAAGTCCAGGGCATTGTCAAAAATAACAGTGACCTTGGTCAGAGTCAGGAGAGACAATATCACAGGTTGCCTGAAGTTGTTTACGGTTAGAACAAGCAATAGACTGGCAGACAAGGCTGAAATTTAATGGGAAGAAATTAAGAACGAGACAGTTTTCTTACTAAACACAAAATATATTGTGTTTCATACTAAACACAAAAATTAACTCAAGTGGATCACAGACCTAAATATACGAACTAAAACTATATAACTTCTAAAGGAAAACATAATGAAAAATCCTTATGATCTTATTAAGTTAGACAAAGAGTTCTTAGATGTGACATCAAAAGCATAATTCATAAAACAAAAAATTAAATGTAAATCCAGGCTGCGAGAAAATATTTGCCAGTTAAATATTTGATTAAGGTTTTTTCCAAAACATATAAAAGAACTCTAAAAATTCAATAAGAAGATAACTTAAAAGATTGGTGAAGGGTTTAAATAGATAGTTCACCAAATTTGTGGTTAAAAGCACTTGCAAAGATGCTCACTCACAGTCATTTGAAATAGAAAATGTAAATTAAAACCACAATTAAATACCCACTGGAATAACTATAATAAAAAGACAAATAATAACAAGTGTTGTCAAAGATGTGGAGAAAGAAGCCCAGCTGACATGGTTCAATAACTGAATGTTGACCTATGAACCAGAAGGTCATGGTTTGATTCCTGGTCTGGGCATATACTCATGTTGCAGCCTCGATCCCCAGTATAGGGCATGCAGGAGGCAGCTGATCAATGATTCTCTCTCATCATTGATGTTCCTCTTTCTTTCTCTCCCTTCCTCGCTGAAATCAATAAGAAAAATTTTTTTAAAAAGGTATGGAGAAAGTGGACCCCTCATATGTTTCTGGTGAGAATATAGAACAACTAGTCACTTTGTAAAAGTTTGGCAGTTTCTTAAAATGTGCAACATGAATTTGTCATATGACGCAGCAAATTAACTCTGAGGTCTACCCAAAAAAATAAAAGCATACATCCACACAAGTCATGTGTGGATGTACACAGCAGCTTTACATATAATAGCCAAAAATTTGAAACAGCATAATTGTCCATCAAATGGTGAATGGATATATCAAAATATGATATATCCATACAATGGACAATTACTTAGTAATAAAAAGAAACAAACTATACTGATAAATGCTACACCATGGAGTAACCTAAAATACATGTTCAGTGAAAGAAATCAGACACAAAAGATACATATTATGTTTCTATTCTTATGGAATGTCCATAAAAGGTAAATTTTTAGACAGAAAGCAGTGTAATTGTTGCATAGGGCTGGGGGTAGGAACAAAGATCCCCTGCAATGAGGACAGGAGATGTTTTGGGGTGATGGAAACAAAATATTCTAAACCTTGGATTGCAGTGATCAGTTGTACAATTGTACACTTAGAATGTGCAAGTTTATTGTATGGAAATTATCTAAACTAATAAAAGCGTAATACTGAAATTAACCGTCTCTTCAGGACGGGTAAGCCACTCCCACCAGCCAATCAGAGCAACTAATGCAAATTAGCCTAGCCAAGATGGCGGAGCCCAGGAGAAGCTGCACACAGGGTCCAGCTGTAGCGCAGGATGGGAAGAGCAAGCAGGCCAGTGGCCGAAGCCGTGGGCAGGAGGAGCAGGGTGGGAAGAGGCTGCGGCCTGGAATTGATCATTGCGGGGCACACACATGGGCCTCCGGGTCTCCCCGCCTGTGCCTGGCTACCCGATGGCTTCCCAGGTGAAAGCCCGGGGGCGGAACCAGCCAGCTGGCCCCGAGGCTCCATCCTGGGAAGCCATCGGGTGGCCAGGGGCATCCCCGCGTGTGCCACGGCCACCTGATCACATCCCAGGCGGAAGCCCAGAGGCAGGACCAGCCAGCTGGCCCTGAGGTTCCATCCTAGGAAGCCATCAGGTGGCCAGGAACATCCCCGCGTGTGCCACGGCCACCGGATCACTTCCCAGATGGATGGCCCCGAAGGTCAATGGGAGCTGTGGGCAGCCTGAAAACGGCCCTCAGCCCCTCTCCCAGGCTGGCCAGTCACACCAGTAGGGATCTGAATCCTGAAGGGGCTGTGGCCAGCCTGAAAACTGCCCTCAGCCTCTCACCCAGGCTTGCCACACCCCGATGGGGTGAGGGTCTCCACTGGGGAGCTTGGCCAGCCTGCAAACAGACATTGGCCCCTCACCCAGGCTGACCAGGCACACCAGCAGATGGACATCCCTAGAGAGGTCCCAGACTGCGAGAGGGCGTAGGCTGGGCTGAGGAACCCCCCCACCCTCTGCCCCTAGTGCACAAATTTTTGTGCACCAGACCCCTAGTCCTATATAATAAAGAGGTAATATGCAAATTGACTGTCATGGCCTCACACAAGATGGCCACCCTTATGTGGGCACAAGATGGCCAGTAGGGGAGGGTAGCTATGGGTGATCAGGCCAGCAGAGGAGGGCAGTTGAAGCTACCAGGATGGCAGAAGAGGGCAATTGGGCTAACTGGGCCAGCAGGGGAGGGCAGTTGGAGGTGATTGGGCTGGCAGGAGGGCAGTTAGGGGTGACCAGGCCAGCAGGGAAGGGCAGTTGGAGCTATTAGGCTGCCAGGGAGGGCAGTTGGAGGCAAACAGGCCTGCAAGGGAGTGGTTAGGGGGTGATCAGGCTGGCAGGCAGAAGTAGTTAGGGGCAATCAGGCAGGCAGGCAGGCGAGCAGTTTGGAGCCAGCAGTCCCAGATTGTGAGAGGGATGTCAGACTGCCAGTTTAGGCCTGATTCCTGGGATCAAGCCTAAACTGGCAGTCGGACATCCCCTGAGGAGTCCCAGATTGGAGAGGGTGCAGGCTAGGCTAAGGGACACCCCACCTCCCTGAGTGCAAGAATTTCATGCACCGGGCCTCTAGCATTTCAATAAAGCTGTTTTAAAAAAAAGGAAAAAGGATCTTTCTTTTCTGTGTCAAGATAACTGGTTATATTCCAGATAAAGGCAGTTTCAATAGCCCAGGTCCCAACATGAAGACACCTGTGGAACAGCTGCAGGCAAGCCCTGATGGATCTGAACAGGGAAACAACCTTTACTATTGTAAACAACTGAGATTCAGCCATCATTTTTTTTTTTACTCCAGCATAACAGTCTATTCTGACTGACACATTTACCTTCTAAGAAGTAAAATATATTATGACATATTTGTTAAGTTCTTTATTTTAAGAACTAAAATTATTATAAAATATATTTTCTGTAGTTCTATAACAAATTTATGATTCAATTCTTTAAGTTAAAAATATAAAACTTTCTCCCCTAACCCAGTGTTTCAGGTGATTGCAGGGTCATCCTGTGCACCAAAGGATTGCAGATTCAAATCCCAGCCAGGGCACAAAGCTAGGTTGTGGATTCAATCCCTATACAGGGTGCATAATGGAGGCAACAGATTGATGTTTTTCACATAGATATTTCTCTTTTTCTCTCTCTCTCTCTTAAAATCAATAAAAACATATATATATAAAATTTCTGTAACAATTTAGTATTTCATTCAACTCAAAATCATGTAACAAATTATTTATACATATTTGCACAGCACCTTACTTAGGCATAGGAATATTCTGGTGAACAAGATTGACTAGTCCTTATCTTCACAAAATTTATGATCTAAAAATCTGCTTATCATCTCTATGCTTCGTATAATCTATTCAAAGTGGATTATAATTTTATTTTAGTATTAAACATCTAATCCTTTTTAAAAATAAAAGAACTAGATGATCTCCTTTTACTAGTATACTAAAATGTGACTATCACTTTTGACTTACCATATAGTTTTTAAATTTTGTATTTAAATTTGAAGTTATTTATTATTTCTACCAGCAGGTGGAACCCTTTAGATTTACTTTGTCTCTAACACAGCAACATACACTATAAGTCTTTGTGATTTTTCTGTCATTTTAAACATTGTTTTCCTTTTATTTAATTTTTATTTCTAGAAAGAAGTTAATGATAGAAGGCAAGAATAGTCCACATTTTTAAAAAAGCTATATTAATGAAACCCACATCAGTATATTCAATTAAAATTATAAATTGACAGATATTTTGTCAAAAATAACAAAACCCTGTGGTGGGGTAAATGTTTAAGATAGACTCTACTTCCAAAGCAGAAAAATATGTATGTGCTAAAATGCAATAGGTTACTATACTCTAGATCAGGGGTAGGTAAACATTCTGTAAGGATAAGAAAGTAAATATTTTTGGCTTTGTGGGCTTTAAAGTCTGTATTAAAACTATTCAAGTCTGCTCTTATAGTCCACAAGCAGCAATATACAATGAACAAAGTTGTGTTCCAATAACAATCTTATGCACCAGGTAGGCACATACAGCCTGCAGCCTTTGGCCAGTTTTCCCACCCGGCACTTCTGTTTTGTTTTGTTTTTAATTATATATAATTTTAACTAGTTGGGTCACTCTCCTTAAAATATATATATATATTTTATAAATATATAAAATATATTTATATATATATAAAATATATAAAAATTTGTGCACTCGGGCGGGTCCATCAGCCCAGCCTGTGCCCTCTCGCAGTCTGGGACCCCTTGGGGGATGTCCACCTGCTGGCAGGCCTGGCCAGCCTGGGTGAGGGGCTGATGGCTGTTTGCAGGCTGACCAAGCCCTCCCAGTGAGGATCCTCACCCCATGGGGGTGTGGCCAACCTGGGTGAGGGGCCGAGGGCCATTTTCAGGCTGCCCACAGCTCCCATTGACCCAATATCCCAGCAAAGCTGGCTGGAATCAGGTTTCTGGGGTTTATCTTCTGTAATTGAAACTTTGTTGCTTTGAGCGCAGGCCTAGGCAGGCAAGGAAGCCTCCTGTTTGCTCTAGCTCCATGGCTGCCAGCCTCCATCTTGGCTGGGTTAATTTGCATACAGCCACTCTGATTGGCTGGTGGGCGTGACTTGGCTGTGGGCGTGGCTTAAGTGTCTCAGAGTGATGTCAATTTGTATATTACTCTTTTATTAGATTAGATTAATAAAGGAAGGAGAGGAAGCTAGAGATAGAAACATCAATTATGAGAGACAATCATTGATTAGCTATCTCCTGCATGTCCACCATTGAGATCGGGCCCACAACCCAGGCATGTGCCCTGACTAGAATTGAACCTAGGCCTCTTCAGTCCACAAGTTGACACTCTATCCATGGACCACCCTGACTCTTACACTTGAGCATGCGTTGGCGTCACCTGGAGTATTTAGCAAAGTACAGGTTTCTAGGCCTCACCTGCAGAGTTTCTGATTATGCAGGTCTCTGGAGATGCTGAAGGATCTGCATTTCAAGAGGCTTCCTGATGCTGCTGCTGCTGGTCTAAGGAACACTGTTTACTCAAGAATTCCTATTCTAGTCTATCTTTCATCATTTCATCTGTGCTGTTTTTGTAACATGTAAAAACAGAGTTAAAATAGACTTTTTCTTAACATAAACACTAAAATTTCCGTAAAAGATAATTTGGGAGGGAAAATGGTTAAATGGATAAGAAGTATGACTTTATAGCAACTTATCTGGATCAATTATCACCATCTATTACAGTGATCAGAAATATATCCTGCACAGGGTCACAGGCTGGAAATGTGCTGACATTAGCACAAGAAGGTGAGAAAAGAAGCATCCACCTCTCAGAGGCAAGCAATGTTTTCACCATGACATAATTCATGTATTTTTATTTTTATTATTTTTAAAATCCTACCATTTTTTTAAATTGATTTTAGAGAGAGAGAAAGTGGGAGAGGGAAAGAGAGATTTGCTATTTCACTCATCTATGCATTCCTTGGTTGACTCTTATATATGCACTAGGGGCCTGGTGCACAAAATTCATGCACTGGAGGGGGGATTCCTCAGCCCAGCCTTCCCCCTGTCACATATTGGGAGCCCTCAGGGGGTGTCCTACTGATGACCTAGGCCCGGTCCCAGCTCCCCTTGGGAAGCAAGCCTAAGCCGCAGTCTGGCCTCCCTTTGTGGGAGGTGACCAGGCTAATCAGGGGAAACCACCACCCCATTACCCCGCTACTACAGCCACTGCCAATCACTGCAGCCACCAAGGTGTTTTCATCAACATGGACTCCAGTCCCTTCACCATGAAAAACATGACAACTTTCTTTAGGCATTTTCTAGATGTGTCTTTCATAGGATATGACATTTTTCTTTCTTTTTTTTATCCTCACCTGAGGATATGTTTCCATTGATTTTTAGAGAATGTGGAAGAGAAGAGAAAGACAGAGAGAAATATTAAAGTGAGAGGAACACTTTGATTGGTTGCCTCCTGCATATGCCCTAACCTGGGCCCCGTCCAGGGAGGAGCCTGCAACCTAGGTACATGCCTTTGGTCAGAATTGAACCCAGACCCTGCAGTCAGCAGGCTGAGGCATTATGCACTGAGCCAAACTGGCTAGGGCAGGATATCATATTTCTTATCCCTCCAGCAGTGGACCTTCATTTTTTTTCTCCAGAGTGTGGTGGAAAAACCCTAGATCGCCTTTTTGGATTGTTATTACCCAAGTTACTAAGAATATTACCAGTGGCATACAGGGAGCTTAGCCAATGAGCAGTATGGAAAGGAGTTTCCTCTGTAGTTCACTCCAATCACTAGCTCCACCCCTGTCCCTCCAATCCGAGCTCAGCCCCTGCCCAGGCCTTCAGTCTCTGCCTGAGGCTGCAGACCTGGGCAGAAGATCCCCAAGCCCCTCCAATTGCCGGCTTTACTGAGCCCAGGCCTCTGCAATCACTGGCTCTGATCCTACCCCCTGCCATCACCAGCTCCACCCCTGCCCTACTGCAGCCTCTGGCCAAGGCTACAGACATGGGCAGAGGACCCCCAGACCCCTGCATTGCCAGCTCCACCCATGCCCAGACCCCAGCAATCATAGGCTCCGCCCCTGTTCCTCCAATCACTGGCTCTGCCCCTGCCCAGGTCCTGAGATAGCCGTCTCCACCCCTGCCCACTGCAGCCTCTTGCCAAGGCTGCAGGCCTGGAAAAGGGACCCCCAGACCCCTACTTTGCCAGCTCCTCTGGTGCCCAGACCACTGCAATTGTAGGCTCTGCTCCTGCCCCTCTGATCGCTGGCTCTGCAGAGCCCAGGCCTCTGCCATCTCCAGCCTCTGGCCCAGGCCTTATGCCTAGGTAGGGCACCCTCATACCCCTCCAATCACAGGCTCCTACCCCTGCCCCTTCCAATCACCAGCTCCGCCCTTGCCCATGCCTGAGGCCTCTGGCGAAGGCCTCTGGCCTGGGCAGGAAACCCCCAGCCCCCTCTGATCACCTGTTCTGCCCCTTGGGCCCCCTGCCTCTGCCACCATCTGCCTGGCTTATAGGCTTGACTTCAGTGGCGGGGCTGAGCCAGACTAGGCACCACCATCTTGTGGCTATGGGGGCAGCCATCTTTGTGATGGAGTGATGCCTAATTTGCATGTTACTCTTTTATTAGATAGGATGTCCTGACCAAGAATTGAACCCACAATCTTGACCTATCAGGATGATGCTCTAACCAACTGAACTATTTAGGGTGGGCTAATTCCTTTATTTTTAATGCATATTTTTATACAGTTGATTTTGTAATATGCTTTTTAAGCTTAGTGATCAGAATCATCCTAACATTTTTAATGGATGTGTAATATTCTATTATATATATAATAGAATATATATAATATTATATATATATATGTAACAGAGTGAAATGCTTGGCCTCTCTGACTTTGTTTTGTTTCAAGCCTGCTCTGATTCCATTGCCTACTGCTGAGTCCTGCATATAGATATGGGAATCATTAGAGGTATTCTGCTTGAGGCTTGAATTTTACAAAAACAACTCATTATCGAAAAGTGCCTCTCCTGAGGAGATAAGGGAAGTATGTACAAAAAATAATGATTGTTTATCAAAAGATTTGTAGGAAGCTCGTGACCAGACTCACATCAACCAGCATCAACAGACTAAGAACAAAGCATAACCTTTCTTAGACCCTGATGGTGGCCAGATGTACTGCTCCTTCCACTTCACCCTTTCCTTCACGTAAGAAAAGCCCAAATTGGGCCACCGTGTTCTCAGTTTGCTGGCTTTTAATATATATATATATATTTTATTGATTTCAGAAAAGAAAGGAGTGGAAGATAGAGATAGAAATATCATGATGAGAATAATGAATTGGCTGCCTCCTGAATGCCCTACTGGGGATCAAGCCTACAACCTGGGTAAGTACCCTGACCAAGAATTGAACTGTGACCTCCTAGTTCATAGGTCAACACTAAACCAGTGAACCAAGCCAGTCGGGCTCAGCTTGCTGACTTTCTAAACTAAAGTTGCTTTCCTTGCCCTAACACCCTGTCAGCTGACTTATTGGATGCCATTCTGGTAAGTGGTATGAGCTTGGACTCACATGCCTGTAATCATATTTTGAACCATTCCCACCACCTCCATAATTCTTGGATATTTATATTCTCCTCAGCCTTTTCCTGTTAAAAGTAGTTTTGCAACAAACATGGTAGTGCATAAATTCTTCACCATTTTAGATGTTTTTAAAAAATAAGTAATAGAAGTGGAATTTCTGGATAATTTTAAAACTCTTAATGGATATTAGAGTTATTTTGATTATAACTTATCCCTTATTTTATGAGACCCAGCTTCACTATACTCTATCCAACATTGTATAATCCAGGCAGTTTTCTTAATTTATATATAAAACAAAAAGTAGCTATAATTGGCTTAATTTTCCCTACCATATTAGAAAAATGTCTGCTTATCTCCTGTCTCCTGTATCAAATCCTTGTCATGCTCTCTCACTCTCCCTTATCTTTATTGAGTTACATACACAAAAATACTTCACAGGACACCTGGCTTCAGGCCCAAACACTGCCTAAGGCTGCATTCTCTAAGGTGTTGTGTTGTTTGCCAGAAACACTCGTGTGTATCTTCATGAATATGCAGAGCAAAAACCCTACCCATGGGTAAAACCACATCAGGTGGCACCCCAAAGAATGGTCAGAAGACAGATCTCTTCAGCATTGTGGCAGCCTCTCCCTCTCCATGCAGCACCGTTTGAGTCAAGCCATGGTTGAGACAAAACAAGGGGAAAGGATGATTTAACTTTTACAAGAAGCCATAGATGTGCTTCCATGTCTATCGTAGCCCTCACCCAAGGCAATTTCTCCCTGAAGATTGAGTGGAGAAGAGATCAGCTTTATAGCTGCTACTCTGCATGGCTTTGAAAACAGTTTTTGACAAGTTCATGGAGAAAACGTGGAAGAATCTTACTGTCAAGAAAAATAAAAACTCAGATGTGTTCTGTGCTGATAAACAATTAAAGATCAACTAAGAAACTGTCCATGAAGATGCCAGGACTGATAGATGACAACCATGTCAATTCTCCTTCTATTTCCATCCCACCATGTCTTTGCATTTTATAAGTACCATGAATCTTGGAATCAACATGGGAGTACAGGGGTGTAACTCCAAAGTGATTGAGTTTCCACCACTCAGCAGAATGAGATCTCGAAGTTGAAATTAAGTTCAATTGAGAAATAAGAGATGACAGTTATATTTCTAGCAAGCTGGCTGTGTGGACTGAGACTCAAACCCAAATGCCTGTCATTTTCTGATACTCTGCTCCCAGGTGTGGCGCCAATTGTTACAGCTTCTATCCTGTAGGAAAAGCATTTTAAGAATTGATGATGAGTTAAATTGACATACAAACATGTCTACTCAGCATGAATGTTTTTAAATAACTGGCTTATTAGTGGAAATAATATTGTATCATCTATTCAGTTGAGTTGGTGGCTAAAGGAAACCCAAATAGTTGATCCACAGATCTCTACGATCGTATCTTTGACAGCTTGACCAAATTTCTAGAAAATAACAGCAGCAGACCCAAGTTTCTCTATTTATATTTTGTGCTTGAACTTCACAATAAAAAACAGAAAACTGTTCTGAGTTATTTTAACATTAAACACATTTGTCCTTGGACTTGAAAATGCTAATGCTTTCTTATGCCCATATGCTGAATAAAATTGAAAGTAAACAGAGCTAGCATATTTTAGGAGTTGCTACTATAGTCATCAAACCAATTAAAAACTCATTTCAAGGTATTTATTACAGTAGTAGTTATTATTTATATGTCTGAAAAAGGGACACTTCTGTAGTGGTACATTATATTACATATATTAACAGAATAAAATAATCAAGAAAACTTATATATTTCATAAATGCCAGAATTGGTTCTAAATTTTTCAAAATCAACATCTTAAGAATGAAGTCCTTTCTGAGCTATCATGAATTTAACATTTTCAAGTAAAACTACATGTATGTCATAAAAGTATGGTAGATTAAGAATAATAATGTTTGATTGTCTAACTCTTACATATATGCATCTTCATTTATTTAATCAGATTGCCAGAGCCTGCTCATAAATTAAAAAGCTTTTAAAGAATTGAGTACAGTTTGTCCTAGACAATAAGATAGTTTACTGTATATAATGTATTTACCAATTTAGAAAGAGAAAAAATTAAGTTCTATTTAACAACCTTATCTATGATGCTAAATATTTGTTTTTTTAATAACTCTTTATTGTTGAAAGTATTACATATGTCCCCTTTTTTCCCTCCATTGACCCCCTCCAGCCTATCCCTGCTCCCCACCCCAGGCCTTGAAACACCCTGTTGTCTGTGTTCATAGGTTATGCATATATGCATACAAGGTCTTTGGTTGATTACCTCCCTCTCTCACCTTCCCTCTGAGATTCCACTCAGTTCATCAGTTTATTTTGTTACTTAGATTCCAAATGAATGCAATCATGTGATACTTGTCTTTCTCTGACTGACTTATTTCACTTAGCATGATACCCTCCAAGTCCTTCCATGTTGTCTCAAAAGGTAAGGATGCTAAATATTAACCTAAAAGATTTTATAGAATAAATATTTGCCAGAAAGTTCTTCAGACAGTTAACATTTTTTCATAATTAATAATCATTCTTATACACAGAATTTTATCTCCTCAACCACAGAATAAACACAGAGGATGGAGAAAAAGTTAGACATTGTTCTTTATACCTCTACCTGTCACATACTTCTGCATATTTTCCCAATACCCTAAGCCTGGGAAAATCTCAATACCCTAAGCCTGGGAAAATCTCATTCACATGCATGCCTCTCTTTTATTTGAAAACACATTAACCATAGAGTACCAGCAGAAATTATTTAAATAAAATACAGCTAAATTTATTAAATGGCTTGTGAGAGGCAAATTGCAGTAGTGGCTATCATACTCACAAATGCCCCAAACATACTAATTGTGGTCATTCTTGCCCTATGCCATGAGAAGTGGTGGATGTGAAAAGTCTCTGTGTAGTCTTAGCCTTCTTAAGATACTGTGACAAGTGCACTGATTCCAGGCCAGTCTCAGAAAGCTAAGATCCTTCCCTAGAAAAAATTTTGCTGTTGGCTCAAGTCTCACCTGAAACTCCATGTGCACTTCCTCATCCTATCAAATATCTATGTTGTCCTGCATTATCTATAGCTTTCCATGAGTGTTGCTTAACTTGATGAAAAGGCATGAAAACATCTCTACTCCCAATAGATTTGCCATTCCAACAGATGCATGGGACTCAGTCCCTAATGGATATACTGCTTGGTTTTATGACATAACATTGGATTTATCAGCCATATTCAGAGCCTAGAACACCAAGGATTGAGATTTTGTATAAGTACTCACAAAAGGAGACACATTCTTCCTTACCAGAGTTTCTTGTGTTTTTAGTTGTTTGCAGTCTCTTTGTCTTGAGCTTTAAGGGAACCAATTCTTTGCTGCAGGGAAGTCTGTGCCATTTTGTATGACTCTCATTCCTTTATGTAACCCCATTTTAGTTAAAGCTATCTCATCTACAGATTTATATTGGAGAAATCTGTCTGTCAGTTAGCTCTTGCTGTGTGAAAAGGACCTATAAACCTGAATGACATCTATTTAGCTCATGCATCAGTGGGTTGACTAGGGGTTGGCTAATCTAGAAGGGACCAGGAGTAACCCACTTGGGGCACATATACTCTGCACGTCTCTCATTCTTTACCTGGGGCTGGCTCAGGTTTTGTGTTCCCATAGCAATAGGTGCACAAACATAAGAAAAAAAACATGCAAGTCCTTTTGACCTCAGCTCAGCACTGGAATGTTGTCATTTCTGCCTCATTCTATTGGACATACGTCACTTGGCCAAGCCCTAAATGTGACACTATATTCTGCCTCTTCAGCAGGAAGAATGTGTATCTCGTGGTAAGCAGCATGGATACAGGGAAGGGTAAAGAACTAGAGCCACTAAAGCAATTTACTACACTGCCACAGCTTTACCTTACACATAAATTACCTTGCCGTAAACCCCAGGATCTTTGCATTGCTAAGTTAGGAATTAGCATATGATCAACAGCAGTCCTCTTCTGGGTTTATCAACTTATGATACAAGACTTCTGATCAATGAGAGAACTTTTTGTTGAATGATAATTACCTAATACAATTAGATATTTTCCCTGGGGGAGGGGGGATTTGAAACATACATAGAGGGATAGGAACAGCTGAATAGTGCAGAAACTGAATGATACAATGAATGAAGGCCATGAGTGGAGATATTAGGTGTGGGAAGCTGAATAATGGCCCAAAAGGATGTCCACATCCCTGAAACCTGTGTGTGTTATTTTATCTGGCAAAAGAGACTTTGCAGGTGTAATTAAATTAAGGATTTTAAGAAGGGAGGATTATCCTGGATTATCCAGGTGGGCCTGATGTTATCATGATGGTCCTTATAAGAAGGACCCAGAAGTTAGAGTCAGAGAAGGCAATATGATAACATAAGCAAAGATTAGTTTGATGTACTAATTTGAAGATGAAAGAAATACAGGCAATCACTAGACGCTGAAAAAGCCAAGGAAACATACTCTCCCCTCAGCGTGTCCAGAAGGAGCCAGGCAATACCTTGAATTAGCCTACTGATTTCCAACTTCTGACTTCCAGAATTACAAGAATACAATTTGTTTTGTTGTAAGCCATTAAATGTATGATAATTTGCTACAGCAACAATAGAAAACTAATGCAGAATCTGTGAGTAAAAAATGCCATACAGAAGAAGGGAGTACAGATAAGGGTTACCCATTAATTGACATTAGTAGTCACCACAGAAATGGCAGTAGCTAAGAGAGGAAGTAGTTGAGTATCCTTTATAATGGACCATTGAAGTTGGGAGGAATAGACTTCTGCTTCTAGTAGAAGTACTCTGTACTCTAAAGGATCTTCCACTTCTCAAAAATCTATCTCTTTAGCCACCAACATTACTTTCACTTTTTTTTTTAATTTTGCTGTGTTCCCTATATGTCAATTAACTGAGGTAAACATAGGGAGTAATGTTTATTATAAGTCAAAAGGGCTGAATCTGCCTTATGATTAGAGTATATCAGGAGTCCGCAGTGAAATTATTGACATTTTGAGCCAGATAATTATTTGTTTTCCTGTGTATTGTAGGATGTTTTGCTATACCTCTGGCCTCTACCCTCTAGATGCATTGGCCTTCCTAGTTGAGACAACCAAAAATGTCTGTAGACATCACCAAATGACCCCCAGAAGTCAAAATGCCCCTGGTTGAGAACCATTGAACTTTACTAACCTGAGCCCTCATTATATGTTCCTTACTAATGATAACTGAAGCAGGGGATTTCCCAGGGGTGAGGACGATGAAGCCCCTAGTGCTAGGATGCTTGCATGCACGACTCCGGAGACCAGGTTCTATGATGCAGGTCTAATTTTATTGAGGAATACAGCGGTATGTATTACCAGAGGTAGCCAATCATGGAAGACCAGGTCTTCTTAGGGAGCCAATGAGCATAAAGGTCAGGGTACCGCGTAGGTGGCTCTGGGAGGGGCTCAGGCGAGCGTTGCCATCTTCCTGGTTTGCCAGAAAGATTTGAATTGCTGGAGTGCGCTCGCAGCATTGCATCAGCCACTGCACTGAGACAAACCTCCTGTGCTCTACCTACATCTCTCCCTTCCTTTTTTTATTAGCACCTGTTGGATGTGTATTATCATGACCTGCTGTGCCTTTATTCGGGCTATCATGGTGAACATACAGCGGAAGAAGAAGAATGCTATATCAGCTAAGATAGCCCAAATGAATAGGTTAGCGGGGTTTAGCCAAGTGAGGTGGCTGAAACCCAAAGTAAGATACATTTTTGAGGTGGTGCAATCAAAATAGCTCTCATTGCTTATGAGAAAAAGGAAAGGGGGCCTGAAACAGGGATGAAAGAAATGCTGGGTGGACTTACTGGTCTGTTTAGTAACATTGCCCTCCCAGCTGCCCTCGGAGGTGTTAAGAGTAGTTGACCATTTTAACACCTGGTGGTTGAAAGGATCACAGAATAAGGTTCCATTCCAAGAAATCTCACTGTGTCTGGCCCTATTGCAAGGGAGCCCCACCGAACAGTTAGAGGCTCGGGTGACAGGGAATTAGAGACTATTGGTCCCCACAGGCATTAAGACCCCAGGGTATGGCACCATGGTCCATAGAGTCTATCCGTGTGCTCCTGTACTATTGGCAGTGATGATAGCACACATTAATAAGAATAGAGTCCCTGCTGAAGGATTCTCCTCCGGTGCCATTCGTGCCACCTGCTCCTGTAGCACCTTAATATCACCCCACATTATAGGGTGAGCCCTTCTGCCTCAGGGACGTCTCCTCCAGCGGTGCCGTGTCTCCTCTTCAAGTGAGAGATCCTCCATCTCCGCCACTGGTGGGGTGACTGGCCTCTGACTCATCTCTTAAGGTGTGTGGCTTGATGTATCTCGCTGGAATCCAGAGGGGGTGTCTCTCACCTTCTGGGAAGATACAAGCAAAACCTCTCCCCTGGGTTAATAGTGGATCGGGGTCCTTCCATATTCCTGAAAGGGGATCCCACCATTGGACCAGGGGAAGGAGTGTTGGAAGATTCCGAAGACCTCCCCAGTGCTTGTATATTGGAGGGAGACCTGATTATCAAAATGAAAAAAGTTTAATGTGGGTAAAGCCTGTGTTAGTATAGTATGTGGGTTACTTCCTATTATCCCCTCTTTCTCTTTTTGTACTTGGATTTTAAGCTCTCTGTGTAATCTTTTTTTTTTCTGTGTGTGTTTTTTTTTCTATTGGCTCATTCTTTGGCAATGTGGCTACACCCCCTACACTCAAAACATGCCCCCTTTTGGGTGTCAGCTCTTAACTCCTAGATTCACATGTTCTGCAAGTGCAGCAGCTAAAGCTGCTGCAGATCTGCTGCTAACATCACAACATGTAAGGACCCAATCATCAATATTTCTGGACTTTACTGGTGCTATGGCCTGTCTACACTCCGCATTAGCTCCTTCCCATGCTAATTCTCGAGTGAGGGCATCAGCTGCCTGAGAATGAGTAACCTTTTGGTCAACAGTCTCCCGTACTCTGTGTAGAAACTCTGAAAAGCCTTCATTCAACCCTTGGACTAATTTGGACAATTGGGCCGGCTTCCCTTTGGGATTAATTTGGGCGAACGCACGCATAGCACAGAGGCGGACCTGGTCAAAATTTCTAGTCTGGCCCTGGGCTTGAGCAGCTGGGGAGGCGTATTGACCTTCCCCTTGAAGTGCCTCCACCTCTGTCTTTAAGTTATGTGTATTACCATTTCCAGAAGCATGGTTGCAGTCTGCGAGAAGCTTAGCCTGCTCGTGAAACAGCGCTTTCCACTGGATCAAGTCTCCAGGAGGTAAGATGGTTCTAGCCAAACATTTCCAATCATAGAGACAATTGAGATTAATGCTAAAATTGTCTAATAGTTGTTGAGTATATGGGGCTGAGAGACCATCTTCCTGTACTGCTTTCCTAATGGCTAATAGCTCCTTTTGGTTAGGTGGAAGCTAGGCTTGTGGTTGAGCGGCTGTGGGGTTGTTGTTTACTGGGAAGGCTTGAGGGGGTGCCTGGGAGAAAGTCTCGTGAGAAGCCTCAAGACCTAAAGAAAATCTTGCGGCATCGCTCTGCTGGCATTGAACCTTATATAGTTCTGTCCAGGGGCTATCATCAGTGTTTTTCAGTGTTGGTTGAGTACTTGTAGGTTTATTTGTTGTAGAAACTGGAGGTGGAACTGTCTTCCCCTCCTCCAAAGGCGCGGACTCGGCAGTAGACTGTTTAGTTTCACTTTTGTCCTAACACTCTTTAACAAACAACTCCCACGCATCAGGGGGGGCAGAGGGCTCTGGTGAGGAGTATGGGAGGAGGGGACCTGCCTCCACTGAGGCCGCAAGGGCTTCAGGTACTGGCAGAGATGGTTCAGGGGGGACTCCAGAGAGACATGAGAGGAGGGCCAAAATGGCGGGTGTTAGAGAAAGTGGAAATGTTTTTCCTTCATGGACCTCCGCAGACATTACACGCTTGAGTACTTTCTCCCAGGTGTCTGGGTCCCATACGGAGGCTTCTAACAACCAGGGGTTAAGGTGTAAGAGGCACTCCCATAGCACCTGAAGTTCCTTTTCTGAAACCTTAACTTGCCTACTCTGCAAAAGGGCCTGGAGAGCTCGCGCCTGAGAGGCGCATGAGGCAGGGGGAACATTACCCATGTTGCAGAGGGTCACTCACCCGGTCCGATGTTCTGGGGGTCCCCGTTCTGGGCACCAGATGAAGCAGGGATTTCCTAGGGGTGAGGACGACAGAGCCCCTAGCGCTAGGATGTTTGGATGCACGATTCCGGAGACCAGGTTCTGTGACGCAGGTCTAATTTTATTGAGGAATACAGTGGTATATATTAGCGGAGGTAGCCAATCATGGAAGACCAGGTCTTCTTAGGGAGCCAATGAGCATAAAGGTCAGGGTACTGTGTATGTGGCTCTGGGAGGGGCTCAGGCAAGCGTTGCCATCTTCCTGGTTTGCCAGAAAGATTTGAATTGTTGGAGTGCGCTCACAGCATTGCATCAGCCACTGCACCGAGACAAGCCTCCTGTGCTCTACCTACAGATAACATTAGGCTTTTGATGTACACTAGCTGACTAATGTTTTAACATCCTGAGAAGACAGCACTCACTAGTTATGTGACCTTGGGGAAGTTTTCAACCTTTCTGTGCTTCTGTTTTCTCATCTGTAAAACAGCAATGGAGAAAATAGTAATTACCTCATGAAATGGTTGTGAGAATTAGATTAGATACACATCATGTGCTTAAAACAGGCCAGCAAACTTTTTCTGAAAAGGGCCACATATTAAATTTTTTAGACTTTTCTAGGACATGGAGCCTCTGTTGCAACTTCTCAGCTCTAGGGCAAAAGCAGTGGAGGACAGTACTATATAAACAAATAGTAGTGGCCCTGTTCCAGTAAAACTTTATTTACAAAAATAGGTAGCAGGCTGAATTTGACCTGGGCCAATCTGTAGTAGTTTGCCCAGTATATGCTTAGAAGATGCCTGGTACATAATAAGTACTCAATAGTATTAGCTATTTTTATTATTACTACTCTTACGTGGTTTCATAGCAGGTAGATCCACAACTGAGGAAAAAGGTTCTCAAGGGAACCTTAATGTTTGGTTTGGGTCACTTTCTTTTGGAAGAGCCCATGGTTCTCTCTGGTAAACTATAAAGACCAAAAAAGAATATGGGAATCTATACAGATAATAGGTCCCTTTCCTCATATTACAAGTCATTCCTTCCTTGAAGAAATGCCCAGGAATGGTACAAAATGTTGCCCATTTTCTCATATTTATCAGAGATCACTGAAAGATCTTTTGAAAAGAAACTATATAGTAGTTCTAATCTGACTAATGTGGAAGACCAATGAGAATTAGAGTTTAAGTTTCCTCACAAACTTTCTTCAGTCTAGAAGATAACTGTAGCTAATCAATTACATCAGTAGTTCCAATTTTGAAGGAAGGAAAGTCATAATGAAGCCCCCTAGGAAAGGGGAGTCTTAATTTCATTAGTGTGAAATAGATCACTAAGTTAACAATTTTTGTTGTGTTTGCTCAGCACCCCTTTTCCAAGTATTGCTTCATTCAACTCCCCAACCATAAGTTTGCAGAGAGAGATGGCTCTAAAATGTGACCCATCTCAAGGACACAGGTGATTTGCTCTGGGGTGGGCACTAGTCCTAGTTGAGCAAATCAGTTCTTGTCCTTAAAATGTTGTATTAGCTGCTAAGTGAAATAAGCCAGTCAATGAAAGAAAAATATCACATGTCCTCACTCATCTATGGATAATAATAACCATTATAAGATGGTGAACAAAAATAGATGCAGAGGCAGAACAGCATCAAACAGACTGCCAAATTACAGCAACAAGGACAGGGACGTTGGGGGGGAGGGGTAACAGATCAGACATGGGACTTTTATGCATGCATTTAAGCATAACCAATGGACGCAGAACACTGGGGGGTAGGGGAGTCGGGGGGAGGGCAGGGGGAAAAAGAGATATATGTATTAATATTTGTCAAACTGTATGTAATAATAAAAAAAATGTTGTATTAGCGATACAAAGAGAATGGTTTTCTACCTAGGGGCTTAGAGTACCAATTATAGGCAAGTACAAAAGCTGGTGACAAATACGGTTTTTACTAGTGGATGGGGAAACAAAGAACATTGATCCATACCTTTCCTGGAATGGTTAGAAACTGTACTTCCTAACTCTTTGTCTTTGCTAGGTATTCTCCCCTTTCTTCCCTTCTAGTTCATGTGAAGATCCCATGTATGCTTATTTCCGCTTTGAGATCACATCTCTGCATTAAAGAACTATTTGATTGTAGTGTTGGCTATTTTCATTTTTTTTTATTTGACAATCTAAGGAAAAAGAGGTCAGTGCCCTTAACTAAATAGTCAGATATTGTGTTTTAAAAATTCTTGTGGCACACCAGTGTGCCATGGGCATGATGGTCCCAGAGCATTTACTAGCAATATGCTTACTGCCATGTTCATATTGGTTATGGTGCCATCTGCCACATAGTCACAAAGCCTTGTAGAAGAGGCAGCCCAAGGGAGCAGTGTCCTTCATCACAGATTATTCACTACCACCTTCTGTCCCATCTCCAATAGCCAGGTTATCTACCCTTCCACTAATGGATACGTGAGAAAAGCTCAGGCTAAGTGAGGCTTGAATAATAAGTCAAACAGACTCTCAGAATTTGAACTTGAACTTTAAAAAAGAGAGGGGCAGAAATTAAGACAGAAAAAAATAAACCCAGAGAGTACCATTGTCACATTAATGTAGAACATTGGAGCAGGGGTCCTACCAGCTGCCTTGAATCCAGGTCAAACCTCCACTCTTATCTTTCTATAGGGTCATGGCATGGATCTTATCTTAGAGCTCCATCACATCCCATGTCTCTTATTATTACATGAATTCTAATGAACCCTCCTCCCCTCCCCACCGGGAGTCTCTATGGCTGGAAATGACTAAAACACTAGCCATTTATTATATCCTCTGTTGTCTTTTGTTGCATGTTGCATGCGTATTTACTGAGATTATTAGCTCTTTGAAGGCAGAGATATTATGTATCTTCCCAAAGGAACTAACACAGTCTTCCCACACATTGAGATTCTCAGGAAGAATATATTAAATTGTACTGACATCCAATCCCAATATTCTTTCTAAAACCAATTTAAAAATTATCCCAAATGTATTTGTTATATGCTATTTTAAATAATGACAGCTGAATTTCTTCTTTCAGATGTAGGATGTCCTACAAGATTTCTTCCCAGACAGCAAAAGGAACAGAACACTTTACCTAATCTATTATTTTCTCTTGCATTTAATTTACCTCCACTAGAGATAGAGGATGAGTCAACAACTTCCTTAAATAACTACTATGTATTCACAGAACCAAATGTCTGCTGGCAAAACTTTTGTCCCTGGATTCTCTGCATAAATAAAAATCATACTTGGAGGTGAAAAAATACTATGGAGAGGTAGAGTGAGAAATGATGGGGAGCCAGAAACAATCAGGTAAGTGTACTGCCAGCTGTTTGAAGTCTCCACCACTAGCTATACTCACCTTGGGAAATGGAAATAGACAGTAGAGTATTATCTCTCAGTCTTCATCTCCACAATGCATTCTGACAGCACACTGGGGGCTCATCATATATAAGTATACAGAGTAATTCTATGAGGTTTAAGTTTTTCTCAAGTCTATGATGTTTTGACATTTCCAATGATTAATCTTTGATAGAAAAGATAAATCAAAGGCAGGTAACCTTGGAAGTATTTTATTTAGCAATATTTTTAAATTACATCGCATAACTTTGATCCTTTCCTAGAAGTCTATAGTTCAATCTGAAACTTTTACAGAGTTTTAAAGCTTCAACTTTTAAAATACTCAATAAAGATGCAAGGAAGGCAATAATATATTTTTAAAATGTATTCAGAATCAAATTACTTGTTCCATCTTTTTTCCTAGTAAAGAAAAAGAAAAAATTGCATAAATATTCTTCCTAATACTAGAGACTATCTGTGTTTCCTTTCATAAAAATTAAGTTCCTGTATCAGCCACACATTTATGTCCTCTGAAAGCCATGCTAATTCTTACATTTTCAGAAAGAATTAAGAGAAACTTTTTCTACCAATTTCTCCTAAAACATGATTCATCTTTTGCAGCTTTCATTTCCAGAAAAACAGATATTGCTTCTTTCTGTGTAAGAAACGCTATTGCTATAAATCTCAATTTTCCTCTCTCATTGGAAAGTATTATCTAATCTTTTCATATTCTAAATAAAAATTCAGCAGTTAGTGTTCAAGAATTCTAAAATGTAATTTTTCTAGTCTGTGTGTCCATGGCAGCAGACAAGACTAACTTCTATCCAGAATATAAAATAGAGCAATTGGAGATGTGATCTAAAATATATTATATTGCACAACTGTTGCTTGGCTTGCTCCCAAAACTCTTTTCTGCCTATGGAGACCCTTTCATTCTCCACTTTTAGTCCAATGAGGCCTAGAGGAACCTGAGACTTAAATCAGCCAATGGAATTCTCCCAATGGGAACTTCTCCCTCCCCCAAGACTTTTGCTGGAATTGTAGAGAAATATGATTCTGTCCTTTTGTGAATGTGGGCACTATTTTATCTGGTATCCATCTCACCTGTTTCCCCTTATATGGCAGCCTTTTGGCTTGGGTTGGACTGATACAGCCCCCAACTCCAGAAGTGTGTTCTGATTAGGATAAGCCAATCAGTGGAGTTCCTATCTGCTTTGCTCTAGGAATCGGTTTTATCTTTGCCATACACAATCTCCTGAGACATAGCCGACCTGAGCATAAAGTTAAAGTGGAGAAAAGCAGAGCCAGGAAAGTGAGGAGCAGAGACTGCTTGCTGGTAGCACCACTTGTGGTTCCTTCTTCAGATGCAAATTAATACAGTATCCTTTCTTATTTAAATTAATTTGAGTTGTGCTTCTTCCACCCTTAAATGTGAAATCCTGACTAATTCAGTACCATTCTGGTTTGTTTATGTTTTTAAGACTGGGTTATTCTCCCATTGAAAGAAGCATTATAAGAACCAGATTTCAAAACAAAACAAAGACATAAATATCATCATCTTTCAGAACTAAGTTGAGTATAATAGATCCAATAGTCAGAAAACCATAATTTATTATTTAGACAGATGACCAATTTGCTACTTTAAAGGATAGTACGGGCTAAAAAACAAAGTTAGACAAAAATGGCTTAGATAAATTCCATCCTCCTCCTAATACCTAGTTAAATGCCCATTCTATATGCTCCCATTGCATGATGATTGTTATCTATATTACATTCCAGGCTCCAAAGAAGATTCAAAGCTCCTTCTCTCCAATGCTATCACCACGACTAAAGAAATATTGTATGAATCAAGGCCAAGGCAACAGTGCTAATACTTCCAATCTGACACAAGAGGTTTGACATCCCTATGGCTTCATTCTTCACCAAACACTCTTTTGGTGCTGTCTTGTTGAGGTGGGGGGTCCTCTTTTGAGTTTTTTCTTCTCCCATGCAACTATTATTGTCAGAGAGGTTAGCCCCTTCTTTACAAAGGTTTTTCTAGCCCCATTACTTCTAGGCCCTGATAAATGTACAGAATATCAGGGAAGTCAAATAAGCAGAACATAAGTTTGATGGTTAAAATAGAGGTTGAAAGAGAAAGCAGCTATATTGGATAGTATTTTAACCAGCTTATCAAAAAAAAAAAAATCTCATAAGTCAATTTTATCCCAAAATAAGGAATACCTCAAATGTAACTTAGCTGTCAGTCACCGTAAACTACTTAACATTCCCTGATTTTACTATATTTTTAACTTTGCTAAGCCTCGATTCCTCATCTGTATTAATGGATACAATAATTGTACTTGTAAAACTACTGAAACAATTAACTATTCATATAATCACTAGACACACAGTTCGCATTAAGTATTAAAACATATCTCTATCAAGGCTTGTATTAGATTGTGATAGAATTATCATGTTTATTTTAGTAGACTATGTAATTTGTGAGGGTAGGAGAGTAGGACCTTGACCGATTTGTATTGATACATGCAATATTTAGTTAGCAAAATTAGGAAGTTCTCAATAAACATATGTCCAATACATAAATACTTAATGTTTAGAACTCAAGACTTCCGTTGGCCCTGAGGGAGAATGGGAAAATGACTTTTCCTAAAAATATTTAAGCCATATACAAATCATGTTTAATTGCAAGTAATAATGTAATAATGTGATAATTTTTAAAAGATGTGTGTGCATTCCTTCCAAATTCAAATTTTATATTATCTCTGAATTTGAAGGATAGATAGTAGAGACTACAAAGAAAGCAAGCACTGATCTAGTACATACAGATTGAAGTAAATCAGAGTGTTCATAATGAGAATTAGGAAATAGGTCTGATGTCTTTTCTTCCCTTTCACTTGTTCCACCTCTTCTCTAGAATGGAACTCAAATTAACCTTAGGCATATGCACCACTTCTCTTAAACTACTGATACAGGAAAGCACTAAAATGTTTAAGGATTGACAGGAAGTAGAAGAGTTAGCAAGGTGTTCAGAGAAAAGGCTGTGTATGCAAAAGCAGCCCCCAAATGCTAAAGGAGGCCAGAGACCAAAGGACCAGGCAGCCAAGTCCAACTTGTCTGTAAATGGGTTCGTTTTATTTGTTTTTGTTAATCCTCACCTGATGATATTTTTTTTTTCCCATTGATTTTTAGGGAGAGTAGAAGAGGGAAAGATAAAGAGAAAAATGATGTGAGAGAAACACAGCCATTGGTTGCCTTGGGTCAAGATGAAACCTGCAACCAAGGTACATGCCCTTGACTGGAGTCAAACCTGGGACCCTTTGGTCCGCAGGCTAATGCTCTATACACTGAGCCAAACCAGCTAGAGCTGTTAATGGGTTTAATAGGGAATTTAGGATGGATCCTAGGTGGCCCCGGACTTCAGGTCTCTGCATCTTTCACCCTCTGTTAGCCCCCCTTAGGGATGGGCCTACATGCTAGAAAAGGAGTGCATGGTAGTCAGGGGAGACCAAGAAGCCAGGTACTGATAAGCCCGGGTGCCAGGGAGAGATAAGAGATAGATAATAACTAGGGACCTTGCCCCAGAGGATGGAGTAATGGAGATTTCATGACTAGCCTTAAATCTCTGAACACATTTCAGAGTCCACCGAAAGGGAGAAGAAAAGGTTAAAGGTCCAGGCTCTTTCATGCAGAAGTTAAGCCAAAGATTTGCTACAAGATGGAGTTAGCTTTTCAAGATGGGGTCAGCTCTGTCCACACATGAGGGTTATAATTATATGCTCTTGGACCTCTTTATAATGAACCTTTGCTTGTCCCCCAAATTTAAATCATCTCAATTTGCTGAGAATATAACCACCTATTGTAAGTGCTGAGTCCTGACATGCTTTCAGTAGTACCCATCTTTCAATAAAATCCTTGCATGTTTTTAAAACTCTTGGCTCCCAAACCAGCCTTTTGCCCTAAAGTGAGCATATTAGTACCAGCCTTAATGACAGATGTGTATGAATTCAATGAAGAAATTTCATTCAGGATGACAGTACTGCCATCTCACAGTTTTGATTATTTTCAAAGTGTATAGTCTATGAAGGTTTAAAGAAAATGCTAAACTTAGAAGGTAATAAAAACCATTTTTCATGATGATGTGGTTAAAAACTAGAAAAAGAACACACACCCTTGTTTATATATTTACTAGTGGCCTGGTGCACGAAATTCGTGAACATTAAAAGAGGATAATTAGAGGAAATATTTTAATATTGTTAATTTTCCCTTTCTCTGTAATAGAAGTGTCAGAGATAAAAAGAAAATTAATAAAATTTATATGAAAATCTTCCTCCTGTCAGAGTCTGGGGTGCACTATGGGACTCAGAGTCAAGTCACTGTCCACCCATGTGTGCCTCAAAATCACGTGAGACCCAGACCCGGCTGGCCCACCCCATTGGGCTAGATACAGACCCAGCAAGTCCCATCCTTGTCAAGCCCCACCAGGCGGGGGGGAGAGGGGGGGCACAGCCTCAGGTCCCCTGGCCTGGTGCCCAGGTGTGGGGCATGGCCTGAGGTCTCCCAGTCTGGGCCGGGGTGTGGGGTGTGCCTTGAGGTCCCTCATCAAGCCCCGCTGGGTGGGGGACATGGCCTGAGATCCCCTATCAAGCTCCACTGGATGTGTGTGTGTGTGTGGGGGGGGGGGCGGGGGCGTGCAGCACAGGTCCTTCAGCCCAGCGCTGGGAGGGGGACGCAGCCTCAGGTCTCCTGTCATACCCTGCCAAGCAGAGGGTGTTGCCTCAGGTACCCTTGCCTGATGCCAGGGCAGGGGGTGTGGCCTGAGGTCCTCGAGTCTGGCACCAGGGCAGGGGGAATGGCCTGAGGTCCCCTGGCCTGGCATCAGGGTGGGGGAAGCAGCCTGAGGTTGCCTGGCCCAGCACCAGGGTGGGGAGGGGGCCACACCTTGAGGTCCCCCATTAAGCCCCCCGGGGGGCACAGCCTCAGGTCCCCTGGCCTGGTGCTAGGGCTTGGGGACATGACCTCAGGGCCTTTGACCCAATGTGGTGCCGGGGGCATGGCCTGAGGTTCCCCATCAAGCCCTGCTGGGAGGAGGGCATGGCCTGAGGCCCCCCAGTCTGGTGCCAGGGCAGGGGAACGTGGCCTGAGGTCCCCTATCAAGCCCTGTGGGTGGGGAGCCCAGCCTGAGTTCCCCTGTCAATCCCCACGGGAGCAGGAGGAGGCATAGCCTCAGGTCCCTGCTGATTGCTCATTAAGGCTCATTATGGGAACCTTTGCTGTGGGTGCAGCCATCTTGTGTTATAGAATCCCTCACCCCTGCCTCTGCTGTGGGCGCCTCCATCTTTGTGGTGGAGTGAAGGTCAACTTTCATATACCCTCTATATTATATAGGAATTTTTAGCAGAGGGGTGAAGGGTGAAGGGTGAGTTATGTTCTCTAAATAGGCCAAGAAAGTCAAGTTAAACATAATATATTGCATATATATTTTTTTAAATATATATTTTGATTTTTTACAGAGAGGAAGGGAAAGAGATAGTTAGAAACATCGATGAGAGAGAAACATCGACCAGCTGCCTCCTGCACACCCCTACTGGGATGTGCCCGAAACCAAGGTACATGCCCTTGACCGGAATCGAACCTGGGACCCTTGAGTCTGCAGACCGATGCTCTGTCCACTGAGCCTAACCGGTTAGGGCTGCATATTCTTTAATAACAAAATTTATTTTATAACTGTAAAAGATGCTGAAAATAGGCATCTTTTATTTTCCTTTAAAATAGCCATCTCTTGAACTTTAAAGTTTATCATTATCCCTGTGACATATGTACTTTCCAATGATTTCTATGAGGATAATTTTTAAAATTTGAATCTCAAAACTGAATTCTGTTTTAAAACTTAAAACATCCCTGGCATCTAAAATATAATTTATTTAGATGCATTTTAAAATCTAGAAATATTAAAATTCTAACTAAAATATTGAAGAACACTGGAGTTATTTTAAAAAGTTTAAACAAATTTTCTCTGGAGATTTAATACAGAGCAGATTATTTTTCTGCACAAATAGTTTAGGAATTCAGTTTGAGGAGGAGGAGAGAGAGAGGGAGAGAGAGAGAGAGAGAGAGAGAGAGAGAGAGAGAGAGAGAGAGAGAAAGATATGCGCGTGCTACGCTTCTGGCTTTGAGGACAGAGGAGAGGACCATGAGCTAAGGAATGCAGGTGGCCACCAGAAACAAGAAAAGGCAAGGAAATGAATTAATTCTCCCCTGGAACCTCCAAGGGGAACTCAGTCATGTGACACCTTGAATTTAGCTCACTGAGATTGACTTTGGACTTCTGATGTCAGGAACTGTGAGATAATAAATTTGTGTTAAGTCACGACATAATTTACAAAATAAATTATGGTAATTTGTTACAACAGCAACAGTGAACTAATACATTTTCTCTATTAGCTTTCCAATGTATATCAGGTCTATGGACGATTCTTTAACAGTGAAAGTGGTCCTCTTAGGCATTCAACGAACAACAGAGCCACAGAGAGGGAAAACCTTGCTGCGTAAATCACATTCAGATGATTGCTCTTTGGTATAATTGTAAATTTTTCCTTAGCTGAACTGTGATTGATCCAGTGACAGAAATTGCAATAGCCTTTAGGGCAATGAGGGAAAGAATTCCATCTTTACTTGAGGATTAGGAAACACAGTGTACATGAAAGGGCTTGTTCTGGTCCAGCATGTGATTAAGGCAAGAAATTCTTCTGATGCAACCACCCATCCATTACATGAATACCAGGAGTAAACTATTTCTCTTTTTTTTCCCCCTGGAACAATCTCTATAATGAAATAACTATAAGATTTGAAGTATAGGTTTGTGAGTCCATAAATTATACTGAGACAGGGAAAGGGGGTTTCTTCACCAATCCTGACCTCTAGGAGATCAGGGTGGGAACATTTATAGTGACACAAGTGTCAGGCAATTTATTTTAGAGAGAGAGATCCATCAGTTTTCAAAGCAATCCTGGATGAAAGTAACAGCATCAATAGAAGTCCTGGTGAATAAACCAGATAGATACTCTGGTCATGATACAATAAGGAATGACACCTTGCACTCAGTAAGCATCTCTGAGAATCTTAGACTTTCATTGGGACATCCTGAGTTGGGATTAAAGACATCTATGGCCCTATTCGATGATGGTTGGGAATTTTTAATTTGAATATTAAAAGATATGTGACTTGGTTTTGTATGCTTAAATTGGTAAATTGATATATATTCATTCATCGAGATTCCAATCATGATGGAATGGCTTATTGCAGACTAATTTTGTGCCAGAAACAACTATAAAAGCTGAATAAAATATAAGTATATAAAACATTTGTTTGAAGACAACTGATGCAGTGTGTGAGGAGCTATGATTCCTGAGAGAAGGACAGCATAAGAAGGAGAGTTTTAAAGTCAATCTGGCCTTTTCCCTGAGGCATTTACTAATTCACAAACTGAGGAAATAAGTTCTGAGTAAAAATCTACAGGCTTGCCCTAGCTGGTCTGTCTCAGTGGATAGAGCATTGGTCTGTGGACTGAAGGATCCTGGCTTTAATTCTGGTCAAGGGCATATACCTCAGTTGCAGGCTCAATCCTGGCCCCGGTAGTGAGGCAGAAAATCAATGTGTCTCTCATATCCATATTTCCCTCTGTCTTTCCCTCTCTCTAAAAATCAATGGAAAAAAACAAAAACAAAACAATAACACTTCACATCTATAAAAAAAAAAGCTATAGGCTCACTGGGTAGAGGCAAGAGGATAGGGTTTGACTCTGCTAACGTGGTTGAAATTTGAGGGGCAAAATTTCATAAAGAAATGACAGACAACTTGATTTTCTCTTGAGGAATTTGTGAACTTTAATATGTATATGCACAGAGTAACACTAACAAATCCATCAGGAAACAACAGCTATGAGGCTATAGCTGAGCATACATTTCTTGCTAGGGATACACAGGATGGAGTTCGGCGATTGCTAAAATAGAAATTGTAAATGCTCAGACTTTCATTTGAGACCCCAGAAAGGCTATGTCTATGGAAATAAATCTGCCTGGAACAGACTTGCCCAGTTAAACATTAATGCTAACATTCCTTATGATTATTGTGATCTGCCTATACCCTATGTGCCTCCCAAAATAAAACTTACTGCCATAAATGTTCATTAAACATCCAGAATTCAGTACAAAATTATGGGCCATGCTTAAGAACAGTGATGAATAACTCAAAGAGAAAAGCAATAAAAACACATCCACAGGTATGGGAGTTTTACTTAAATAAGTATTTTATACTAAACTAGAGGCTCATGCACTTGAGGGGGGGAGGTCCCTCAGTCTGTCCTGTGCCCTCTCACAGTACAGGACCCCTCAGGGGATGTCCACCTGCCTGCTTAGGCCCACTCCCTAGGAGATCAGGCCTAAGCTGCAGTCGGACATCCTTAGCGCTGCTGAGGAGGCAGGAGAGGCTCCTGCCACCACCACTGCACTCAGCTGTCAGCCCAGCTGTGGCTGAGTGCAGCTCCCCCTGTCTGAGCAGGTCCTGTGTTGAGCATCTGTCCCAATGATTGCTACCAGTTATTCTGCCCTTAGGGTCAATTTGCATATTACCCTTTTATTATATAGGACTAGAGGCCCAGTGCATGAATTTGTGCATGGGTGGGTCCCTTGAGGTGGCCTGTGGGGATTGAGAAAAACCTGAAATCCAACACTGCCTGCAGCTTCTACCTGCCCCTCCCGCTCCTCCTGGCCCCACTGTGCCTGCCGCAGGCTCACACCAATCAGTCCTGATCAGGAGAGGTTCGCACCACCGTAGCAGCACTTGCCAGCCATGAGCCCTGTATCTGGTGCCCTCCCAAGTGAAGTGGCCTGTGGGATTGGGCTGAAAGTGGCTCTCCGACATCTGCCAAGGGGTTCCAGATTGAGAGAGGGTGCAGGCCAGGCTGAGGGACCCCCACCAGGGCATGATCTGGGCTGGGGAGGAACCATGGGAGAGCTCCAGGGTGTGTCCAGCCCAGTCTCACCCAGTCCTGATTGGCTGGACCCCAGCAGTAAGCTAACCTACTGGTTGGAGCGTCTGACCCCTGGTGGTCAGGGCATATCATAGTGAGCTTTTGAGCAGCCTTAGCATATCATTAACATATTATGCCTTGATTGGCTGAACAGTTGACTGGTCACTAGACAACCGGACACTTAGCATATTGGGCTTTTACTATATAGGATAATTGTATTTTATATTATTAAGAGATTAAGAGAGAATGATGGAAAATTTGGGCATAGATATGACTCCATTAACAGGAAATGAACAGAAATTCTACAATTGAGAAAGACTGTATTTGAAATAAAAACTTTAGTATGTGAAAATTTTGCCTCCAGATAGGATAGAGAAGATAGTAACAGGTCATAACTCCACTTGAACTTGAAAAAAAATCAGATGAATTACAAAAACTGTTAAAAACACCAGAGACTTGTGGACACAAAGAGGAACTGATGAATTAAAATACTAAAGAATCAGAACATGCACAGACACTGCCCAAGGAAAAAGTAGTTGGCAAATTCAGCTCACCTCTGCAAATCCAGTAAGACAACAAGGGCTTTAGACTTCTGCCACCTTGTGCATTTGAGGGTTCAAGGGAAATCCTATACAATAAAGCAGTCATATGCAAATTGGCCCTCACATCCTAGCAAGATGGCTGCCTACAACCAGGCTGGCAGGGGGGTTAGTGAGGGACAACCAAATGACTGAACAAGCAGGCTACATGGGACCACCAGGTCAGCCAGGGGGGCCATTGGGAGTGACCAGGCCAGCAAAGGGGAGCAGTTAGGGGTGATCAGGCAGGCAGGCAGGTGAGTGATTAGGAGCCAGCAATCCAGGATTGTGAGAGGGACGTCTGACTTCCGGTTTAGGCCTAAATTCACAGTCTGACATCCCCCAGGAGGTTCCGGATTGGAGAGGGTGCAGGCTGGGCTGTGGGGACGTCCCCCCCTCCGTGCACAAATTTCATGCACTGGGATTCTAGTTTTATATAATTATACACGGACAGAAAAACTTGTATCACAGGTGGATTTATGAAAATCTTCCTTTTGCTGCTTTGTCAGGTTTTCCTAACACATTTTTATGTTTAACTCAGTTTTACTGCACTCTTAAAGAAAGGCTTTTTTTTCTTTTAGTATCTTTTTACTGGATATTATCTGTTCAAATTATTGGTGAGAACTTATAAAGTTGTACCTGTCTTTGAGTAAATGGCAAAAAATACCAAGTAATGTGTATTTCATATCTGCTGTGCGTGAGGAAGGGTGGCAAGTTCTCTTACATCCTTCAAAGACCATCTGAAAAATTGTCTTCCATTAAGATTTTCCTTATTTCCTATCCTTTACTCCTCAAGATGTAAGTAGTATTTTTTTTTCCTGATCTCCCATAGCACTTTATTATTAAGACTCTTCTTGTCCTGGCTGGTTGCTCTGTGTTTAGAGTGTTGATCTACAGACCCAAGGGTCATGGGGTTGATTCCTGATATCTCTCTCTCATGTGGACATTTCTTTCCCTTTCTCAACCTCCTCCCTCCCTTCTACTCTCTCTAAAAATCAATGAAAAGTTGTATCCTAGAATTAGGATTTAAAAAAAAAACAACTTACGTTGGCTACTAACACAGATTCCCCCCCCTCCCCCCAATGTACATGTCCAATTAGTGCCCTTATTAGAATCTAAGCCCCTTGAGAGCATGATCTAATTTGATTAACTTTTGAATTCAGTATAGTGATGAGTAGTGTATTATACATATTCCCAAATTCTAAAGAGTTAGGCATTCTCTTTTCTACATTCCCATTTTGTACTAAAATATACCACATATGTACACAGCATATTTTATCCCTTTACTTCTTTCCCAATACACAGTAAACTCTTTGCAGAAAAATGCCAAATTTGTCTATCTTTAGTTTCTAAGTTCTTTGCACTTTTGAAAAAATATGTTTTTGATTTTTAGAGAGAGGAGGAGAGGGAGAGATAGATACACTGGTGTGAGAGAAACAACATTGATCTGCTCCTGCACACTCCATACTGGGAATTGAACCTTATTCATGTGCCCTGACCAGAATAGAACCTGTGACCTCTTAGTTCATGGGTTGATGCTCAACCACGAAGCCACACCGGCCTGGCACTTTTAAATGCTCAACAAATATATCTAACATGAGTAATATGCACCTAATATTTTTTAACGAATGCGTACATATCAGTTTGAAGAGAGGCAGACAACTTGAGTTTGAAAACAAGGTCTGCCACTTGAGACATTTAAAGTCAAAGTGTCTTCATTTGTAACATAGGCAAAGCACATTTACTATTAGTTTGGTCTCTTTTGAAGCACTTTTGAAACTTTAGAGTGTATTTAAAATCTGAAAAGGCACTAGGTTAGAGGACTAATGAGAATTCCTTGTAAAGTCTTTTCCTAAGCAATCATCACTTTTAACTTCTATCAATCATGCCTTTATCATTCTTCCAAGCTTCCTTATTACATTGTTCGTTTTGTATCCCTTTCTTCAATTCTGCTAATTGCTAAGAAAACATGTCTTTTGCCTCAACATAATTATGGAATTCCTGCTACAACTTTTGTGATATTTGTATTTCCGTACGTGTGGGATGGATGGCTGAGGTATATGTGTAACATAAAGACTGACACACTCCTAGAGCATTCTAAACCAGATTCAATTATCAGGAGAACTGGACATAACCACCATCTCTTACAAGGCAGTAATGTCTGAGGCCTCACTTGATCATTAATATTTTAATTAAAATATTTTACACTGATTTCTTAATGCCCTATTGTTATAATCCTAACAACTCTTATGGCAACACATAGAATACTTTTAAAAACTTGTTGGAAAGGATGAGTTTTAGGTAGTATTTAATCACCAGTGCCCCTTGGAAAAATTATGGGAATAACTAAATTTTGTTAAATTTTACTTAACTTTCTAATTTGAAACTGATTATTGTGAATGTAATACTTATTACAGTCACTACCTAAGTGATGTAGTGACATCACTTTTTAGCTAAGATTTATACATAAATTCTAAAATGTTTCGGCTTACAGACTCAATAGAAATTTATACACTTTACTGGACTTCAAATTTGACAGCTGATGCAATAATTTTGTAAATTCTGAGGCCCTCATACATATACTCTACAAAAATAGATCTAATAGCATTTATGAGGTTAAGGCCTTTTACATACTTTTTCACTAGGGCCAATTTATTTTGTCTAAGTTCTGCCAAAAATCCTCTAATCAAAGCCAGGCCTCTGGCACTTCCTTGTAAAATCCAATTTTAGCAAGAACCCTGCTAAGTCAGTTTAGCAAAACCACTCCCAACCCACCCCCACATCTGATCCCACTGGATGTATCATCAGGTTCCTCATCCTTCACCTTCCCTCAGGTGATGTCTGATCACTCTAACCTGTCCTCAGCAAGAATCCTGTTAGGTTGGTTTAGCTAGAATTCCATCCACTCCCTTCCCTACCTCTGTTTCCTTGGTAATTTTCCATTCACTGACCCTCCCCCCCTCCTCCCCTTCCTTGGCTAAAATTTCCACTTGCCCACACTGTATTTGAAGTCCAGGACAATCTCTCCCCACCTCCCCCGCCACTGCAAAATTCTAGCGGCACTGGTCTCTGTGATGGCCCTGAATAAAGTCTGCCTAACCATTTTTTGACAAGTGCCATCAACCATTTTTTTTCTTTAATGCATGCTGTGTCCAAGGAAGCCTAGGAAAAAATTCAAGAATATTTAACACAAGTCTATTGGAAACTAGACATCAAATGCAAATCCTGTAATATTGTTTAAAAATTGCAAACACAGAGTATACTCTTTGCATGCGTGCTTTCTTTTAAGTTTATTGGAGTGACACTGGTTCACAAAACCATACATGTTTCAAGTGTACAACTCAATAAAACATTATCTGCACACTGCACCTGTGTGCCCACCGCCCCAAGCAAGGCTTTCTGTCCCCATCCCCGCCCCATCCCCTTTGCATACCTCCGCCTAGACCCCACCTCCCTTTCCTTGTGGCCATCACCACACTGATGAATGCCCTGTTTGATAAAGCCCCTTATTTTGTGATAAGTTATTGCTATCCGAGTTCCCTAAAATGTCCAACATCTTATTTTGGCAGGATTCTGTGTTTTTTCCTTGTAGAGTGAAAGAAGACCCCCCTTCTCCCCGCACAGCACTTTTAGGGATCCTTTTTAGGAATCTTTCCTGAACCCTCCCCCTCTCCCCCTCCCCCAATGCCTGAGGACGGCACCAACCCTTGGTAAGAATTTGGCTCTGGGGAGTGCTATGTTGAGTGACAAATGGATGAGGTTTTAGTGAAGCATCTGAACCGCATTTAATTTTCCGTGTTGCTTTATCTGTTCTTTAGCCCCGAGGATACTGAGTTTTGTGGGCTCCAGTCGGGTCGCTGGTACTTGAGGCGTTTAGTAATAAGAAACGTACTCCGCCTTTCCCGTTAGGATAATGTCCTCATTTACATTAAGGGCGGCTTATTCGGAACTGTTTTCCATAGCATTTTTCTAAACCTCCAGAACGAACACAGTTTCCCTCGGAGCTCTGGCACGGCCTCCGCGGCCTCCGGTGACCTCCCGGCTTGGCAAGCGGCGCCCCGCTCCGCAGGAATCCAGCCTGACCCGGGACGGCCCCGCGCGCTGCCGCCTCGCCAGACCCCCTTCTCCTACTTCCCTCCCGCCGCCCGGATCTAGCTTCCCCCCGGCTGCCGTAGGCGATGGCGACACCACCTCCTCCCCTCCCGGCTCCCCCCGAGCCCGCCGCGCCAGACAGCGGGTAACCGCCGCCTCCGCTGGGGCATCCCGGCTCCCCGGGCCTAGCACGCTCTAGACACCTGTCTCTCACTGGTCACCGCCGCTGCCCCTCACCCCGCCGTCCCCTCGGCCATTGGACCCAGGCAGCCCTTCGTCATCCCCGGCCTCTCGTGGAGTCCCGCCTCCGTCGCCGGGTCATTTAAGTTTATCACAAATAAATAAATAAAGGAGGAAATAGAGATGCGTAGAAAGTAAAAGCAGCCGGGAGGGGGCGGGGGCGTGGAGGGAAAAGGGGGAGGGGGTACGGAGGACAGCCAAACTTTATAGTGTCTGTGTTGACCAATCACGGGTCACTCCAGTCCGGCCTGATGGGCTTTCTCAACCAATAGCCTCCCACCTCTAGGATCACTGAACAACCAGATGCGGCTGACCTCTCCAGACTGGGCGAAGGTGCGGCGAGGGGGGCGGAGTTGGGAGAGTGTTGACCAATTGCCTGTTAACAGTCTTCTGAGCGAAGTTTCTATGCCCCAATAGGCGTTTGAGATAGCGGATTGGGCTTTTCCTAGCCCAATCGACGGTGGTACAGATGAGGGAAAAGGAGATGGGGCGGGGACAGAAAGGGGAGGGGAATGAGTGTATTTTGTTTATGGGCGGCAACCTCACGAGGAGCGTCCTTTTCTTATAGGCTCCCTGAAGCTAAGAGTGGCACCCGAATAGCCCAATAGTGGGGGAATAGAGAGGGTTCGCGGCGTGAGGCGCCCAATGTGGACCTTCTGCCGAAGAAGTAAGGGCGGGGAAGTTTAGGAGTTGAGGAAAGAAGATTAAAGAGCGCGAGGAGGTAACGCCAAAAACTCTAATTTGTTGCTGGGCGGGCGGGAGGGAGGGGTGTGCGCTTAGAGTGGGGGATGAGGCGTCCGCGAGGCGCTGGGAGTCGGGGGCGGCGGGACGGGAAAGGAGGGGAGTGGGGTGAGGTTGGTAGGGGGAGCGAGCTGGAGCGGCGAGCCCGCGGGCCGTCCGCCGGCAGAGAGCGCGCGCCCCTGCGCTCCGCCCAGCTCGCGCCTCCTCTCCCCGGGCGCCCCTCCTCGCGTCCGGCTGTGGCGACGTCCTTACCCGACCCGGCTGGGAGGAAGGGAGCGCGGGAGGGTCTCCGGTTCCAGGAGCGGGCGGGGCGTCCTGCAGCTGGAAACGTGTGTTCTGCCTACTTCTCTCTACTCCTTGCGCCCGGAGCTGCCGCTTCCAAGAAGAGGAGCCGAAGGCGACTAGCCTGGGCTCCGGAGCTGCTAAAAGCGTCCGCTTATCTTCCGACCCCTCCCTCCTGTCCCCCCTCCCACCCCCCGGTTCCCCGGGCCCTTGCGGTCTCTGGAGCGTTTGCAGAGAACTGGGGAGCGGGGGAGGTCCTGGCCCCTGAGCCGCCGGACGCCTCTCCCGACCTCGGAGCTCCTGCCCCCCCCTCCCCGCCCCGCCTGCTTCGCTGCTACGCCTAGAGAGGAGGGGGCTTCCCTTCTCGGCTCCGCTGAGAACATTAACAAGTGTTGACTCCTTTTCAGTCGCTGAGGTAAAAACGGTCGGAAGCTTTGTGAAAGTTGAAAAGAAACGCACTCGGTTACATTGTCTAACGCCTGGCTTTAGGTCGGCGTGGTTTTCTGGTCCCTCTCCCGCCACCGGCCCACGCCCCCTGCCTTTCCCGAGCTGCTAGACGCCCTAAAGCTGTCGAAGAGGCAGGCATTTTCTGAAAGTTCTATTGATAAACACGCTTGCACAACATATGCCAGGCACACACACAAACCATAAACACCAGCTAAACACACAATATGGCGAACAGCTACCCTACCTAGCGCTGCTATCCGCTGATCTCCAACGCTGAGCCGGTTGAATGGGGTCAGCAGCAGGAGGAGAGTTCTCCAGTGAGAAGTGCGAATGGAACCACAGGGATTTGGCAGCCTGTGGCTTAAGTACGGTCCTCGCAATCAGCGTTGGCCCAAGCTAAATTGAAAGCGTTAACTTTCGGGACGTATGAAAATTGTCGTCATCATTTACCATTAAAAATATCAAAATGTTGCTAAAGGCGAGAGGTGTGTGTGTGTGTGTGTGTGTGTGTGTTTAACTGTGTGGTCATATATGTGTGAATCTCGGCTCATAAAATGAGCAGAGGACAGTTTTTATCCCAGTGTTTACAAGTGAACGAGTTATAGTAACTCGTTGCTTTTGAAAATGTTGAAACCTAGATTACAATGACCATTTTGTAAATAAATTATATAGCTGTAAACACTAAGTTATTAAACTCATAAATGGTTTACGTGTTGCTCCTAATCCCAGTTATCCTTTGCTATCACGTGGGAATAGTTCACATGAACTCTCCTCCCTCCCCCGACCCTACACATGTACATTTGACCAGGTCAGATTTGGCTGCTTTATGCATTTGTGCTTTATAATTAGGTGTTTCTAGGAAAAGAACAAAACCCTCAAAAACAATTTACATTGATTTTTCATCGCTTCGTTTTCTCTTTGTTATTTTTATTCAGACTGTATCCACATTATCCACATTTAGTGCTCTCAGAAATAGCCTTCTCTCAAGAAAGCTTTTGGAATTGTCTTTGAAGAATTGCTAATGTTACTCATTGTTTAGTGCTTAAGATTCAGTTCCCTAAAGTCGGGATTGTGAGTTCCATTGAGCTCAATTTTGGAGGGCTTTAGGCTTGAGAATACTCAAATTAACAGGAGAGAAGAAGAAGTAGAAAAGTGAGTTTTATAGAAATTTATTAGCTGCTCAGCCAGTGCAGCAGTTCCGTTGTTTGGCTTTGTGATTTCAGATCTCACAGACCAGGGGAATACAGGCCTTTTGCATATGAAGATCAGGTGACAAGTTAACTGGCTACCAGTCTCCAAAGCAGCACACCCTTTCATGGTGAGGTCCTGATTTTAACAGACTAAAGAAAGAAGTTTAAGGTTAAAATTGTCAAATTTTACTCACTTTCAGGAAGAAGTCTTTATGCTTAATGTCTAGTGCAGTTAAGATGTTAGTATTATGCACCAAGAAAATACACATATAATTCATGTGTACACTGACTAGCCACTGAAAGACAATATAAGTGAATACTAGAGGAAAGAAGAACTTTCATGTGAGGGTTCTAATTTGGGGTGAGTGTGTATGCTTAGAACTTCTAGCTGATGTGATGCCAGAATGTTTTTGAGATCCACAAATATACAACTACTTTTACTGTCAAGTTAATACAAATTTGACTGCTTTGTATAGGAATAAAGTCTATGAAAAAAGTCATTTTAAATGAATTGCTTTTATCTCAGAAGTGAAAGTCTTCAGACTTTCTCTGACAAAATTGGAGTTCCTAGGGAAAAAAAAAGGCTACAATGAATAATTTCATCATTTTAGAAGAGCAATAAAAGGTACAACTAAGTTCCTTTACAGAATCTGACATTTATAAATGAATTACAAATTATTCTGAATACTTTAGAATGAGTGGTAAGTAGATGCTTCTTTAAAACATTTGGAGTAAAAAAGTGGAACTTGAGCTCTGCTTTATTCTTTAAAATAATCATGTTTTCCTGAAATGATTGTTTAAATTCAACAACTTGTTTTGGACACTCTTCTAGACACTTGGGAGGTAGGGTGAACAAGGGATGAAATTATCTGCATTATAGAGTTTACATTCTAATGTCACATACACTTTGTTTACTTTAGATTGTTGGGAGGAGACATTTTTGAATGAAGCTTTAAAACCTAGCTGTTTTCTCCATTTTGGGGAATACGTTCTGAAAGAGCTTACAGTTTGAGGGGCAAGGAAGTGTTTAGCAATTGCCAATGATAAAGGAAAAGCTTACTTTGTTTCACATTTTTACCCTTTGTTATTGTTATGAAATGTTCTCCATATACTAGGGTAGATTAAAAAAACACATAACAGAATGGGGGTCTTATTTTTTTCTTAATTTTAAACATGCCTTTGAACTAAATAAAATGTTTATATATATATTTTAAATCTGTGGCTTGAAATTTACTGTAAAATTCTTGTGGAGCTTTGTTAGCAAATTGTGGTAGAACATCACTTAGAATATCTGAAATGTTTTAGTTAGAATGAATAGAAATAGGTGTGAAAATCAAGTGCCTAAGTCTTTTTCAGTTGGAAATTTGTTGTAATTAATTTACAGGTGACATTAAAGAGAGGCCTGCAAAAAAAAAAAAAAAAAAAAAAGCTTTGTTATTTTAACCTTTCTTTCAAACTACAAAAGCATTTGATTGGCACTTCTCTGATTTAATAGACCATTTGTAATGCAAGAGGAACATTACAGAAGATTTTAGCATTACTTTAAATCTAATCATTTAGTCTGTAGGTGTAAAAATCCTAGGTTTCTAACAGAAGGAAAGTTTGTGCTTGGTTAAGGGTGTATGTGATTTAACAGTGAGTTTGTTGCTTCAAGTAGTGGGTGTCTCACCTTTCCAAAACCAAGTTCATAGTTCTCAAATAACAAGTTCTGATTTTCTTCATGTTTCTTTGTCATGGTGCGCCTCAATATTGTTAGCCAAATGTGAGTTGTTTTCTTAAGTAGGATAACTCTTTTTATACAGTCCCTCCACCCCTGTTCTTCCCATCCCCTGCTGTGAAGGGTTTGTGTTTCTTATACCTATACTAGAGGCCCGGTGCACAAAAATTTGTGAACTTGGGGGGGTCCTCAGCCCAGCCTGTGCCCTCTCGAAGTCTGGGACCTCTCAGGGGATGTCCACCTGCTGGCTTAGGCCCGCTCCCCAGGCGATCAGGCCTAAGCTGGCAGTCAGACATCCCTCTAGCAGTCCAGGAGCCCTCAGGGGATGTCCACTTGCCAGCAGGAAGCAGGCCTCTGCTGCAGTTGGACATCCTTAGCCCTGCTGAGGAGGTAGGAGAGGCTCCCACCACCACCGCTGTACTGGTAGCCATCAGCCTGGCTTGTGGCTGAGCAGAGCTCCCCCTGTGGGAGTGCACTGACCACCAGGGGCAGCTCCTGCATTGAGCATCTGCCCCCTGGTGGTCAGTGTGTGTCATAGTGACTAGTCATTCCCAGTGGTTCTGCTGTTAGGGTCAATTTGCATATTACTCTTTTATTAGATAGAGTTAGACCTCTATATATGCTAATTTGTAGCATAATCACCTCTTTCAAAAAGGGTGCATATTAATGAACTTTAGAGAAATTTGAAGTTGCCTCTATCTGTGTACAGACTTGCCAGCATTTGAACATTGTAAATAAGATTTAGGAAAAAAAGAAGAGACTATAACTAATGGAATATGTTGTTTTAGCTGAAATCTTTTTTAAATAGCAAAGTGGAAGGATGGTTGATAGAACGTTAAAAATGAAGAACTTTTTCTAATTTAGTGAGGATAGTTGATGTATGTGTGTTTATGTACATGTGAATATATATTTTTATATGAGCAGTTTGTGAATAAAGACATAGTTCAGTACTGGATAAATAATTCCAGTCCTGTCTATAGTCCTTGACATGGAAGACATTAAAAGTTCCCAGGTGATATTGTTTAACTCACTTTGTTAGTTACCAGAAGTTTGCTCTGAGCAATGTGAAACACAAGCTAATTAAATCTTTGTAAATTTTGTAATAATTTTGGATTCAAATATATTTTGGATTTTTTTAAAGCATGATTACCAAGCAGCATATAAAATAAATGAAATCTAAAGTGAAGAGTTCTTAAATCCTGGATCCATATAAGAAGACAGTTGAGAGTATCAAAAAGAGGTAATCATAGGGCAAAAATTAAAATCTTGACATCAAATTTTTATAGTATTAAATAAACATGACTAATCCTATTAATATTCACATTTTTAGGTACATGTAAGTATGTGTACAGTGCATTTTAAGACAAAATTTGGGGTGTTATTGGCTAGACACAGTTATTTCTTTGCCAGAGACACTAGGCTGTGTGAAGGCTAACCATCTGTCAAGTGATAGAGACAAAGAAAGGTTTAATATACTAGTCTAAAATTTCCATAAACTTGTTTTGAATTGTATTGTCATTTTGTTTTGGCCTTCATACTCTGTGTTGAATATGCACTAGGTCAGTCACCCCACTTTGTTTTATGAACAAACTATTCAAGGTCTGGATGAGGTTATTGTCACAGCTGATGTGATCTAGAGGCAAGATAAAATATGTTTTGATTTTACTTTCATGTAAAGATAAAAAACTCACAAGTGGGCCACCCATTAGCAGTTATACAAATGACTTCAATCACACGTATTTCCACACACCAATTCTGAATTTTGGGTGTCTTAATTCTTTTGCTTTATATATTCAAGCCTTGTATTTCAAACCCATTCCTGAGCTGGTAGGGGGAAGTAGCAAAAGGAATCCAGATTGCCTGTTTTAGGTACAATATGGTGTGATGTGAAATTGAAATAGCAGATTGGTGAGAAACTTTAGTTTCAAACAAATATAAACTAGTTTGCTCAGTGAAGTCATACACAAAACAGTAGTCTCTATTGACAAGGCAAACTTTTTTTATTATTTTTTTTCAGTAATTTCCACATCATGAGGTCACTGTTTCTTTAGGCCAGCAATCTATTACCAAGGCATTATATAAGAAAAAGAAGCCCTAATATTTCTGACTGTAATGATATACTTAGTTATGGCAGACTGAGAAATTATTTATAGCAGTGCTAATTATATCAATAAAAATAGCAATATTAATGCTATGAGTGTCAAAATCCATTTCTGACAGTACATGGTAAACAGAACTATAGTCAAACAAAGCAGCCAGCCTGTCTCCACTGTCAGCTCATGAATATGTACTTCAGGAAAAATATACACACAGTTTAGAAAATTGGGTGTACTGATTTAATCTTTTTCAATTATTTTTAACTTTTTAAAAGATGTTCTTTATTTCTAATTCACAAGATATTAAAACGACTTGGATTTTTAGTTTTGAAATTAAATTTGATATCTATTTTACTGTGAGTAGTAAGGTTCTAGAGATTTATTTATAGTTAAGTGCGCTAACAATTTAAAAAACAATGCAAGATAAAACAAAAACCATTATTATGGTACACACACACACACACACACACACACACACAAAATAAATCTCTGGTTTTCTTTAGACTCTAGAAAAATATCCTTTTCCATGGTTTTGATTTAAGGAAGTGCATTGGAAACAAACATTTCCTTTGATGTTTTCATTATTTTTGAATTTATGATATTTCATCCTTTTATTGATTTCATAGAAGAAAGGTGAGGGAGAGATAGAAACATCAATGATTAGCTGCTTCCTGCCTGCCCACAGCTGGGAATTGAGCCTGCAACTTAGGCATGTACCCAGACCAGGAATCAAACTCTGACCTCTTGGTTCATAGATCAGTGCTTACCCGTTGAGCGACACCGGCTGGGCTGAATTTTATGATATTTTAAACTTACTTTCCCAGGAATATAAAATCAAGTTAGTAGACATCATTAAATTTAAAGCTTTTAATTTAAAGGGATAACATCTAAGTTTCCTATCACCCCCTCAGTATATTATGTTTAACTCTCTCATTTTACTGCACATTGTCAAAAGTCTCAGATGTAGAGTTAGGAAAGATTATCCTAGGTCTCGTGGTATGATCTTGGGCGTGTTATATAATCTGTTTGGATCTCTATCTGAACTTCATCTTCAGGGTTCCTTTTAGTTTTAATAATATGAGTATGTTTCTTTCAACAATCAAATATTTTAGTTTCATATAATGTTAGTGGAAGTGATGGTTAGAGTTCCAGAAAAGAGCACATGTAAAATATTTGACTTTGCTTTTGATTTTAGTCCTTAAAACTTTTTAAAAATGATATTTCCTTTTAAATATGTCATAGTATTATAAGTACTATATGAAGTATAGATAGTTAATATTAAGTACTTATAATCTTTTATAATTGGTAATTATAATAAATTTATTAGTTTACGTAAGTAAACTTTTTTACCAATCCTTCACTCATGAAGATATGTTGATAATAGAATTTATAAATATGATATTTTTGCATTTCATTCTCCCTAAAGTTGATTAACTGGGGAAGGCAGGTAATACTAACTCACAGTCACTTTCTAATTCCATAAAATAATATAGTGAGATAAATAGATATATTTCTTCAAAGGGAAGAGATAAACTTGGTTTTCATGCCTCTCTAAGCAAAAAGTCAGGAGCCATCTTCATATAGATCTTATAAAATTGATAATTTTTAAGTACTGCTTGATTTTTGATCAGTATAACATACCCATCTGGAGATAGATTTACACAAAAGAATTGATAAGACAGACAAAAGAAGTTGACCATATTTCACTGTTTTATATAGAAGCAAACTGCAAACAATTCTTGCATCCCCACTTGATAAGTCTTTATTTAAATAAACCTCAAAGTTTTCATTTAACATTGAAAATAAAAATCACTCTCAGTTTTGTTTTAAAAATTGACTCATATTCCTTTTGCTGATAGTGAGAGGTTCAAAACCATAAAATACTTTGCTGTTTCCTTTTGTGAATTGGTCATGTGGAGAAAGCTATACTATCTGGATCCCCAACCCCCTTCTCTGCATCCACCCACAACTCTAGATATTCCTGGTACTGGTCGTAACATTTTTATAAATCACCTCATAGACAGAATATACAGCACACTCTCTAATACAGGGTGGAGAAAAGTAGGTTTATAGTTATGAGTTCGTGAAATAGTTTATTCTCCCATTATTGTTAATTATTGTATTATTTTCCATATGTACAACTGTAACTCACCCTGTATATTAGATAAGGGTAACTTATTCAGGCCTTCTTAATGTCTAGTTGACAGACATGGCAAAAAAAATTTAGATCAATGATTGGACACAAAAGATGATATGAGTGTTTTAATGTGTGCAAATAAAAGAAAAATTATTCTAAGTGATATTTTGAAGGGAAGCTGAGTCCTGGCCAGTTTGGCTCAGTGGAAAAAACGTTGGCCCTCAGACTGAAGAGTTCTGAGTTCAGTTCCTCTCAAGGGCACGTACCTTGGTTGCAGGCTCAATCCCCAGCTCTGGTTGGGAGTGTATGCTGGAAGCAACCAATCTATGTGTCTCTCTCACATTGATGTTTCTCTCTCTGACTCTCCCTCTCCCTCTGAAAATCAATGGAAAAATATCCTCAGGTGAGGATTAACAAAAATAAATAAATGAAATAGAAGGGCAGCTGAGTTTATAGTCTTAGTTAGCTTTACATCCAGCACATGTAATGAGGAATTAATGTAGATTCTTTCTAAAGACAATGGTGCAAAAAAGACTAGTTAAAAATATTGGTGGAGAGCATAGGGAAAATAAAATAAATACATTCTGCCCTTGTACTAAACAACATTAATAACAAAGCAAGAGTAGCCAATATTTATTAAGAATTTACTCTGTACCAGGCATTGGTTACATCTACATTTTCTTGGTTAATTCCATAATCCTATGAGACAGGTACTTTCATTGTGCCCTTTTAAAAGAGACATTAAGGCTCAGAAAGGTTAAGTAACTTGTTCAAAGTCACACAGCTAGTATATAACAGCTGGGAATGCAAACTCAAATTCATCTTTAGAGAACCTAAAGCTTTTAATCACCATTCCATCATGTTTCTATTCTGGGACCATTTTCACTCAATGCTTACCCATATTTGTACTGGTAATTTTATTTTAAGAAAGTTATAGTGGCTTTGGAGAAGGGAACAAGGTGAAAGGTATAAGTGGAAGAAATGGTTGCTATGGTAGAGTCTGTTTTTAAAATTTAACTCTTCAGTTTAGAATAACAAATGCTGAGAGAGAATTTGTCTAAAGGTTTTACAGTGGATGGACGGGGTACTGCTGCACAATTTGGTTCAATGAATAACAGTATTTCCCAGGACTGTTAAAATAGGAGCAGTTCAAAGGAAGCATTAGATACTGGGAAGACAGACTGGGAATGCAAAGATAAAAAAGTAAACTTAAGTAGATTGAGTAACTAAGAACTAGGGATCATACAGAAAAGAAAAAAAAGGTGAAGTAGGGCAGAAATACGATATATTAAAAACTGGCAGATCCTTCAGACTGTGGAAAGTCCTTATATTTATTTGTTGTTTGTGCCCTTACATTTGTTTCAGAAACCAACAGCTGGCTTAAATGGGGACCACCTAGAGTTTGGGATAAAAAGACCGCTCGGGTTTTGACACAAAACAAATATGATGACCAATACTAATTTAGAATTAGTCAATAAGTTTAGGTGCATTACAAAGAAATGCAATTTAGTACAAAAAATGTATGTGGTAACCCTGAGAATAGTTGTTATATTTAAGTGCTTATTGTGTGACACTCCATTATGAGATCATTGTTTCTGGGAAATTTATAAGTTGCTATTTGCTGTTCATTTACCAAATATAAGAAAACACTTGTTAGCTTTTCTAGGGATTGGATAGGTGAAATAAATAGTACTTTAAATTTTTTTCATTTCATTATGTAGTTTAATTTTTTATCTCCTCCTTAACATATTCATTGAGTTTTAAACCAGGCTGTACCAGGTTTAAGGTGGAATAGAGTCTATTTCCCTTATATAATTTTAACTTTTCCTGAATTTGTCACCGTATTGAAAGAAAGGTTTACTTTTATGTGATAGGATAAATACATTTCTATTCGAGTTATAGGCTCAAATCATCAAAAGTCAGTTTATATGAGTTTGGATTATATTTAGGATCACCAGCATGAATTAATGGAAAGAAAATTTTAGAAACTTTAAAATGAATTTTTATTTCAAATAATTTTAATGATATCAAGTCAAGCATAAACTGATATGTATGCCATATATACATATTAACTCACCCTTTTATATAAGGTACTAGGGGCCTGTTGCACAAAAATTTGTGCACTTGTGTGGGGGGGGGTTCCTCAGCCCGGTCTGTGCCCTCTCGCAGTCTGGGACCCCTCAGGGGATGTCCACTTGCTGGTGTGCCTGGCCAGCCTGGGTGAGGGGCTGATGGCTGTTTGCAGGCTGGCCATAGCTCCCATTGACCCAAGGTCCCAGTGAGGCTGGCTGGAATCAGGTTCCTGGGGTTTATTTATCTTGTATAATTGAAACTTTGGTGCCTTGAGCAGAGGCCTAGGCAGGCAACGAAGCCTCCTGTTTGCTTCAGCTCCGTGGCTTCTATAATTGAAACATTGTTGCCTTGAGCGGAGGCCATAGCTGGCCCAGGCAGGCAGTTTCCTCCATTGTTGGTGCAACGGAAGCCTCCTGTTTGCTCTAGCTCTGTGGCTGCCGGCCGCCATCTTGGCTGGGTTAATTTGCATACAGTTGCTCTGATTGGCTGGTGGGCGTGGCTTGGCTGGTGGGTGTGGCTTGGCTGGTGGGTGTGGCTTGGGTGTAATGGAATGAGGGTCAATTTGCATATTACTCTTATTAGATTAGATTGTAGACTTCAGAAGTTTTTAAGAGTTAATATTCATTGTTGATATATATGCATATATATGAGTTGGATCATCTGAATGGAGTAAAAAAAAAGTGCTTTTACCTTCACTTTTGTGACTACTTTTCTTAATGACAATATTTTTGATTTTTTAGACTTATTTTAGTGCATTAAGAAATATGGTACAATAATCATTTTGTATGTTTCCAATGAATACATCACTAAGAAAAATATACTGTGATTTTAGAAAGGAGATCAGTGTTCAGTTTATGCATGTTACCTTTTCCCTTTAAGTTCATTGTCATTGGAACTCTTTAGTTCTTGTTCTTTTGACATCTTATAGTACCTAGTCTTTTAAACAGCTATTTTGTTTGCACCTGACCTGTAGAGAAATGCCTTTGAAAACTAGTGCTATCAATAATTTTTCCTGTTCTAATAAAGGGTTGAGAACAAGGCAATACTATGTTCAGGGGTGATTTGAACTGAAAAACAGTATGGAAAATAATGAGCAGAAGTCCAGACTCTTCTGATTCAGATATTCTACATTATAGTCTCAACATTTGTTATAAAGTGAATTGCCGAAGTGTATAAAAGCCAAAAATAAAAGGTGTTTTTTTCTCCTGTAATTTTCTTTTATGCGTACCTCTGCTTCTGTCTGTTTTTTGTGTAATGGTGAGTTTTATTATGCAAAAATGGGTGCATCCAGTGTAAAGTGATTTGATGTTTTATATGAAGTTTAATTCTTGACTCAAATTCTTTGATATTCATCACTCAGGAAAAGTAGCATTTAGAACCGCAGTTCCTTAAGGACAGATACCATGTTTTATTATCTTTAAAGCCTTAGTGCTTAGCATAGTACCTGGCACACTGGAGGGGTTCAGTGTTAATCAGGCTCTTTTGTAATTGTTATAGGAAGATTACTTAGATTTTTTGCTTACCAGGTTTCTCATACCCTCATTTTCTTTTGACTGGCTCAAATTTAGCATTGTTATCATTATTACCTATTACAGGCTTTCTCTGTACTTCTCTCAGTTCCGAACATTTTTACACATGCTTATGATCTTTTCTCTTTTTATTTAATGAAATTCTATTATCGCAGAGGTTCCAATAAAAATATATTTACCGTGATGCAGAAAAGAAATATATCAGATATCACCCATCAGCGGTAAAGCAAATCTATTACAATCAATTCAGGATATTGTGTTGAATAGAGTACATAGAATTACAATACCTACTGATTCAAGGATAAAACCCAAATTTCATATCCTATATGATTCCTATCTGGATAATTGGACAAACAACCCCATAGTATTTTTTACACTTAATAGATGGCAATTGAGATTTGAAATGTTCTGTATGATCTTTCTAATTCTTAACAACCACAACAAAAAATAAAGTTCATAAAATTTCAACTAAAAAACAGGAGTTTTTGCTTATTTTAACTCATTATCTAAGTTGTTTAGAAGTGTAGTCTGGTGAAACATTTTAATATTGGGTGATATTGTGTCTTTAGCTCTTCTAGAAAGTGAAAAATGTAATTGGCTGTGAACAACATGGAGGATGATGTCATGTAAACCACCATGTAGAATGTATGTTTAATTCCTATATCATGGCTGGCATTCTTTTTCATAATTATAAGATTTGCTAGTTAGACATTGGGAAAGTTCCATGATTGTCTAAGGTCATAATTTGTCTTTCTACTAACTGAAGCTACAGTAAATTGATTTGAAGTTGTTTCCAAACAAAAGATAATTATGTCCTGAATAATTAAAACTGGGATTGCATTGAAGCTTACTACAAGTGATTAATAGTTGTAGTATGTTTTGAGATCTGTATCTAAGCATAAAGAGAACATATTATCATTTTAATATATTGAGGGATATGTTTTCTGAGAAAAGTATTGATTCTTGGGAATAATTATAATGAAGTCCAGACACACTGTAGACTCATACCACCCTTCCTCAATGTTTTTAAAATTAAGGATTCTGAAAACCAGATGACCTTTGTATGGCTACTTCCCCTTCATTTTCAATTTCTGGCTGCTTTTCTGAATCAAATCACTGTTGAGATCTGTGAACAATTGTCATGATACCCTGGACAGGAAAACACTGCTTTGAAACTTTTCTACTTTTCAGTTGGGCAAACAACTAGAGAACACTACTAGAGTCAAAAGGTAAAGATCAGAAAACAGGAGACATTGGGAAGAGCTTGAGCTTCAGAGGTCTGTGAACCACTGTGGGAGAAGATCAATAATCACCTATTTTAAGTTTCTAAGTCTCCTCAGCTAGCTAAAAAGCCAAAGTAGCTAAATATGCTAGCTGAGTTTTCTTTCTTTCTAAGGATGCAAAGAAGTAATAAGAGAGGACAACAGAGATTCTCCTCCTCATGCCTTGGCAGGGAACTGACCGGCTATCTTCCTTTTCTTTTCACTAAGTGTGGTACTTTTGCCATTTAGGACACTCCAACAACCAGACCTGTGTTGTTAATGAAAGAATAACAGTCCATTGAAGGGGACCGAGTAGTGGAGGAGAGAGGAAGATCAGGTAGGAAAATCAGAGTAGACATTCCAAGCAACTAGTGTTATTGGCAAAATAAATGAAGCCTGAATTAGAAAAAAAGCATTTGAGGAAATTCAAATATAGAACAAAAAGAATTTTAGGTACTAAGAAAAATATATCAGCTAAACAACTCTGTGGAAAAATCAAAGGAGAACATCATCACTGTTGAAACATAAATCAGTGAAAGAACAAGTGCAAGAAATATATCAAAGCACATAGAACAAAAACATGATGAAAATCTTGCATAAAAGGATGAGTTTTGAAGGATGGATTAGAAGTCAAAATGTGAATAGTAGGAGTTAGGGAGAAATAAAAACAGGAGAGGTATAATTTAATAAGAAAATTTCTCTGAGATTCAGAAAGATCAGTCTGGATTAAAAGGGTTTGCTGCTTTTTACATTTCAAGCCAAATAAACTTTTCTACAGACGATTTATAAGTTTGAGGTCAAATCAAACTCTAGATCATACCCATGTCAAGGCTGACATGCAGCTTATATCCTTTGATAAAACTTAGATGGTATATTTCCGTTTGTTCAGTGTTTACTTTCTTTGGTTGGTACCTTCTGTGTCAGTTTTTAAATATTTCTAATAATTAGCCCTGTTAATGTTACAAATTAATTATAACAACAATTATGTATCAACTGAAGACTTGCATGTAGAAATTACTTAATGAATACTTGCTATTTTGACATACTATATCTTAGGTACTGTAACAATTTTAACAAGGTAACAATATAGAAATGAAAACATTTAATAATGTTTAAGAATATAATAACTAGAAATCAGCATGTAATACGATTTTATACTAACTCATTGACTTCTGTGTCTCAGAATCTTAATCTTTAAAAGAGTATATGTTTCTCATTTATTGCACACAATTCTTTGTGAGGGTCAAGTAAAATAAATGTCTAAGTGCTTTGAAAAACGTAATACTCTGTGCAACAAATGATGATAACGAAAATCTGAAGGCAGTCATGTTTTACATTTAATGGTCATGTATTTTTTTAATATGCATGCTATTTCAAGTTGCATGTTGGATATTAAAGCCTCTTCACATTTATAATCTAATCTAATAAAAGAGTAACATGCAAATTAACCCTCACTTTGTCACACCCACAAACCATGCCCACAAGCCACGCCCAGTAACCAATCAGGAGCAGATATGCAAATTAACTCAACTGAGATGGCGGCAGCCACAGAGCTGGAGTTGCCCCGGGCAGTGAAGGAAGCCAGGGCCCTGTGGGCCCTGAGCTCTACTCAAGGCTACAAAGTTTCAATTATAGAAGATAAACCCCAGATAGCTGCTGTTTCATTTAATGGCATGCCAGGGGCAACCCAGGCTTTGAGCAGGGGACCAAGGCAACAAAGTTTCAATTACAGAAGTTAAATAAATCCCAGATACCTGCTTCCAGCCAGGCACCCTAGTAGGGACCTGAACCCTGAAGGGGCTGTGGGCAGCCTGAAAATGGCCCTCAACCCCTCACCCAGACTGGGCACACCCCCATGGGGTGAGGGTCCCCAATGGGGGGCTTGGCCAGCCTGCAAACAGCCATCAGCATCAGCTCCTCACCCAGGCTGGCCAGGCATGCCAGCAGGTGGACATCCCCCAAGGGGTCACAGACTGTGAGAGGGCACAGGCTGGGCTGAGGGACCCCGCCAGTGCACAAATTTTTGTGCACCAGGCCTCTAGTATAACATATTACTGATGAAGGTATCAAAGCTTCAAAAAGACAAAACGGATCCATGGAAGGTGTGAATACATTTAATTGCTCAAAATCCAAAATGAGTCTGTAGAAATGTATATTTACCTGGTCATTGAGGGGAATTTCTTATTCAGGCATATCTCCTGATGACCTTTTGTTCTATAGAAATATTAATGTTTTATGTGAAATCTGGGCTTTTATCACATCTGGATAAAATGATAATGTTGAATTTTGTATTGACTTAACTAGTAAATGGCCTTGGACAGCTAAGCACAGCTGTGAAATCTGTTGTTATATTTCATTAGAAATTCTCCTTGTAATTTGTAGCTGCAGTTAATAGTGACTGTAGCCTGAATACTTTAGTAATATTTTTATTGTCTTTTGTTAACCAGACACCAAATTTGCCATTGGGTAATTTGGGGTGGTGATGCTAATATAGGGAAATACCTACATTATATTTATTGGTTAAAAACAACATTACAGAAGAATTAAAACATTTAAATTCTTTTATCATAATCTTCATAGTCTAGAGTTTATACTGTATTTGATATACTGCAGCCTCAGCTTCATTTGGAAGGTTGTCCGGAAGGATGTCTTGTCTAATTAGCATATTATGCTTTTATTATTATAGATATTATTATAGATTATCATAGATGCCTAGATTTTGGTTTGGAGAATGGATGAACTTGTTTCTCTAAGTGTAAATCAGTTATTATATCTGACTCTTTTCAAGGATACATCCTCATTATATCTCTATCTCTATCTCTATCTCTATCTCTATCTCTATCTCTATCTCTATCTCTATCTCATCTGTCTGTCTTCTCAAAAATTTCTTTCCCCAGTAATTTTGTTTTTACTTTCTCCATAAATATTCTTGCAAATTATTAGTCTAATTTTCTTCAGCTTCTTTACTATTCCTCCAGTAAGGGAGACAATGTTATAAGAAAATTGAAAAGATAGATCTTGGATAATTTCTGTGCATTTCTTTCAATAGAAATTACCTGAGGCTACCAGTAAAAACTACCTGAATTGATTATCTTTGATATTATATGTTTCATTTAATGAAATCATCTGGTCAGGGATATTTGCACTTATTATTTGTGTATTGATGATCTTTATTAAGTATTAAATTAACAGCAATATTGAAAGATATATCTTTTTAATATATCTCTTCACTCTTGCTTAGCAATACTAGTGTTACTAGAGTAGTAGAAGGACTTTTTAGAATGTACTGTATTCATTCTTGGATGTATGTCATTGGAAGTCATCTTTTTTTTTTTTTTTAAATCTTTATTGTTCAGATTATTACAGTTGTTCCTCTTTTATCCCCCATAGCTCCCCTCCT
>PVJC01004273.1:0-64902 GCA_004026665.1 Murina feae
TCTATGTTGATCTCTCAGACTCTTGCCCTCCCCAGCATGTTGTTCTCTTTTTTGAGCGTGACCAGGGCTGCGGGCGGCCTGCCTCCCAAGCTTGCCTACTGCCCATCTTCCTCCAGCCACCAGAAAGCAGGGAAAACCCCGCCTCGTGGTCAGGCCAGCCTTTTCCTGCTCCCTGATCCTCGGAAGGGACCTGGGAAGCTGCCAAGCAGGCCGCCAACTCTTTCCCACTCACTGGTCCCCTGCTGCCTTCCTTTCCCCCTTTCCGGTGGCGCCAAGGGGTCTGGGGAGCTGCCAAGCAGGCCACTGACCCCCTGCCACCTCTTACCAGCTCCCCGATGCCCTGCAAAGGGCCTGGGAAGCCCACCAAGCAGGCCGCCGACCCCCTGCCGCCTCTTACCCGTTCTCTGATGCCCCTCCAAGGGCTTGGGAAGCCCACCAAACAGGCCGCCGACCCCCTGCTGCCTCTTACCTGCTTCCCGGTGCCCTCCAACCCTGCTGCTTCTTTCCCAGTCACGGGTCCTGGGTCCTGCGCTGTCCTGCCCTGCAGCTGCTCTGTGCACTCGGGAGGTCCCTCAGCCCGGCCTGTGCCCTCTCACATTCTGGGACCCCTCGGGAGATGTCCACCTGCTGGCGTGCCTGACCAGCCTGGGTGAGGGGCTTTAAGGCTGCCTACAGCTCCCATTGACCCAATGTCCCAGCGAGGCTGGCTGGACGCAGGTTCTGGCGTTTATCTCCTATAATTGATGCTGTTCCTTTAAGGCCTGGGGTTATGTTCTATAATTGATACACTGTTCCTTTAAGGAGGCCTTCTAACTAACGAAGCCTCCTCTGCTTCACCTCGCAGCGTCTATAATGAAACAATTGTTACTTTTGCTGGTTAGGCCCAAGCTGCTCTTTCCTTCAGCTCCCGAGGATTCTATGATTGTTACATTGTTTCAAACCTGTGTTTCGCTAGAGCCAGTTTAAGCGAAGTGGGCGCAGCTTCACTTTCACTCCTGCCGCAATGGAAACTGCTGTTTACTCAGGTCCGTGAGTGGCGGCCGCCATGTTGGGTGGGCTAATTTGCATACAGCCACTCTGATTGGCTAGTGGGCGTGGCTTACCCTGTCTCGGAGAAACGGTTAATTTTACTATTTCGCTTTTTTAGTTTATATATATATATATATATATATATATATATATATATATATGGATTTTGAAGTGATTGGAATGTTTAGTCTATTTATATTTACAATTCCTGATAAAATAGAAACTTTTTTTTACCATTTTGCTGTTGTCTTTTGTTCATCTATTTCTCCATTGTTAAAAAAAAAACAATGGACTCTTAAGTTAAACAGATGTTTTCTAGTGTGACATACTAAATCACTTTTTTTACTATATATATTTTTTAGTATGTTTTTATTTCTTTCACTATATTTTTGAATTGTTTCCCTAGTGATTGCCATGGTTGTTATAACAAACATTTTAATTTATTACAATCTGCTTTGCATTAATAAATTAATTTACATATTATATAAAAACCTTTCTCTTATATAGATTTCTGCCTTCAGTTCTCATTTTTGTTGGTATTATTATATGGGTTACATATTTAGTATTGTGTGTCCATCAACACAAATTCATAATTATCATTTTGTGCTATTGTTTTTACAATAAAATAGGAGAAAAAAAGAGACATGAACAAAGCAGACATTCATATAATCTTTTATATTTACCTGTGTAATTACAACCAATGATGCTGTCCTTTTTGTGTATTTGTTTTATTGTCTGGTGTCCATTACATTAGGCCAAAAAGATGCTCTTTCACATTTCTTATATGTTTCAGTTGTATTTGGGAATGCCATTATTGCTTTTCTTATTTATTTCATAAGTTGAGTATACTCATTACCTTTTGGCTCATATGCTTTCTGATGAGTCATTGGCTATTAAACTTAAGGATCTCCTGTATATGATGAGTAGCTTTTCTCTTGCTACTTTCAAGAATATTTTTGTCTTTGTCTTATGAGAGTTAGATTATGATGTATCCAGGTGTGTATCTCCTTGAGTTTAATCTGCTTCCAGTTTGTTGAGCTTCTTGAATGTGTAGATTACTATATTTCTTCCAATTTTGGAAGTTATTGAGCATTATTTCTTCAAATATCTATTACTTTCATTCCTTTCTTTAGACTTCCACTATAAAAGCAAATTGCCAGATATAAATTTTATTTTATGTAGCACTTGATGATGGCTACTGGTTCCTGAAGATCTATTCATTTATTTCATTCTTTAAACTTTTTGTTCTTAGACTAAGTAAATTGATATATCTTCAAGTTTTAAGATTAATTTTTTAATCAGGTCAAGTGTGCTGTTGATCCCTCTACTCTATTTTTTCTTTTAATATTTGTATATTTTAATTCTAGAATTTTTATCAAGTTCTTATTAATAATTTCTATCTTTTTAGTGATATCCTCTCACCAAATCATTCTCACCAAGTTCTTTATTTCTTTTGAGATGATTTATTTTAGTTTTTTGGACATAATTGAAATAACTGATTTAAAATCTTTGTCTGGTACATTCTATGTTTGGCTTTTTACAGAAAGAGTTTCTATTGATTGTTTTTATTTCTATGTATGAGCATACTTTCATATTAATTCCAAGCCCACATTTTTTTGTTAAAAATTGAACATCTTAAATAATATAATGTAACTCTGAAAATCAAATTCTTTTTTCCATGGGTTGTTGTTGCTAGTTATGGTGTTTGTTTGTTTTGTGACTTTTCTGAAATAGCTTTAAAGTTTGCATTTTTGTCATGTATTGAAGACTCTTATTGGTTAACATAGTGGTCAGTTAATTGCTGGTCACATATTTCTAGGAATTATTAATCTCTCAATTTAGCCAAAATGTTCTTTGTGCATGATAGGTGTGGCTTCAACACTCAACATGGAAGTTGATACCACTTCTTCAGGTTGACTTCCATCGAGCCTCAAAATCAACCATAGGTGAAAGATTAGCACCTTCTGATGTTAGCATCTTCTCAGGTCTTTTCTGCTTACCTCTCATCTACTACTTTGGGCAGCTCAACATAACCATTTCCCTCTAATTGTTTTTGACAAATGTTCCTAGAGAAAAGGCTTTGCACTGAATGAGCTCTGAGGCAGGTCAAAGAAAACATTCTAGCAAATAGTGTCTTTAGGGGAATCCCAGACAAGTCAAATAACAACACTTTTCTTGGAATGAGGTTTTGAAGGAGCTCCAACATTATTCTGCCCTCTCCTGTGGCTGACAGGTGCCTTGCTTTCACCATGATTGCTGCTGTTGGTTTTCAAGCTACCACAGAGTTGGAGAGGGGAGGGTGAATATAGTACATATAAAAATGCTACCAGGCTTACTGTTTTTACTAAAATTTGGACATATTTACTTGAATAAGCACTTCTCAGATTGCTGCATTTTATTACTGTACAGAATTTTAAAATATTGCTTATGAGATTTTCCCACGTTTCTTTTGTGCTGTTATATTGAAGATAATTTTTGGAGGTCCTTACTTTGCCATTTTCACTGACATCACCAGCTCCCCCTCAGTTTAAACTATATGTAGCTTACCCCTATCATAATATATTTTTCAAAGAAGTGTATTTTTTAAAAGGTGGTTATCATTTTATTTTAATACAAACACATTATCAAAATTTTTCTTAACTTATTAATGAGGTAATAAATAGGATGATAAATCTGATTCAAAGATATCTTAAGAGTCTAAGTAGCTATATTAAAACAGTTAAAGTAATAGAGAAATTAGCTTGCTAATAGTGGTTTATTCCCTATAGAGAAATAAACCCATACATTTGTGGTTATTCTCTCTATGGGACAAAAATCATTTGCATCTTTGATAGAAAAATATTATATATATATATATATATATATATATATATATATATATATATATACACACACACACAAGCTGGCTGTGACTATACAGAGTGTGTGTCTTAATCAAGTGTGCATAATAAGCCAAACAAAGGTTCATGAGTGAGAACATTAAGTACTCCTTTGAAGACCTGTTACACAGTTATCCACTATAGCAGTGGAAGAATCTGCCCCTCTCATTTTGCCTTATTTGTTGATTTTTGTAACTCAAAATCTATTAACTTTTGATATCCTGGTTATTTATTGTTTCAAAATAAGCCATTTCAAAACTTAGGGTTTTAAAAGCATGCCTGTAACTTTACTGATTACTTTATAATTTAGGTGGGGCTTGGTGTTGTTTCCTGGAGCATTAGCAGGGAAAAATCCCACGAAGGCTGGAGAATGCATATCCAAAATGGTCCATTTCTCACATGGCTGGCAAGTTTAGACTGGCTGTTAACAAGAAGCTGAGCTAAAGGTGGGTTTCCCCAGGTGTGCTGAATTTCACCATAAATAAAGGAGATTCAGATAAAAGCTGATTTCAGTCACATAGGATCTCTATTTTCTTATTCTATTGGTTGTAATAAGAAGGGGGAACTCTCCCCATTCAAGAAGAAAAGACCTAGATCCTACCACTTGATGGAACAGTGGAAAGGTTCTTAGAGTAAATGAGCAATGACAAATAATGTTAAAGACAGTTTAAACAATATACTCTTTCATGACGCAAGCGAGTTTTTGAGGTTGCTTGTTTTTTTTTCTTTTTTTAGTTTCTGCACATGTGCCACTAAGTGCATTTAATTCCTGAACTTGTGATAAAGACTAAGTTTTCCTTTTTAACAAAAATGTAATAAAATAAGTTGAACCAACTATTTCAAGAAAGTCAGAAGTAAAACTAACCTAAAAGTATCACCTAAATAGTTGGTGATTTTCAAATTTGTGGCTTTAATAAAATAATAGTTAAACAGGTATGAAGAACAGATCCTACCATTTTAATTTATTAATGCAATATTAGAACCATTTCTTTATAATTACATCAACATAATAAATTCAGTGATGTATGTATTAAAAAGGTACATGGTAAGACTATTCCACTGGTCATAGTTTATTTTTAAAGTAATACTGCAAAAGCAAACCACTGAAAAGGAAAAATTACTGTGAATGACCTAACTGGTTTATGCTGTAGATCATCATTAACTTATTGAAACTCTATTCCTTGTTCCCTATTAACTCATAAGTATGGTGGTAAAGTTTGGTGTCACCGTGACCCAAACCCAGGTCTTGGGAATGTGTTTGTTCCTTTAATGTCCTTCCATCCACATTTGGTAGGCTGTTCCATTCCGTAACCATTCATGTGCTAATTTAGTAGAACTGTAGTTCCCACCTTTTATAACTACAGGAATTCAGCAGCAATGACTTTGGGTTGTTTTATCTAATCTTCTCTGAGAGATCTTAGAGGTAGTTCTATGTGTCTTAAAAACTTTCCATACAATTTCATCTTCTCTGACTTCTTCATTGAGGTACTTTAACTCTACCTCTACTATAAACTTATATGAGTTCACAGAGTACTGAAGTTCATGAAACACAATAGCACTGGATCTGAGATAGGGGAAGGAAACATTGACCTGATTCCAAGTTCATGTCTCATTTGTCCCTATAAACCTGACTATAACAGACTATAAAAAAGGTTTTATTCATATTGTTTAATTGCTTTTATTACAATAGTTTGTTTTGCTTTTGATCCTAATACCACTGTGGTTTATTTTATTAGTCAGTTTGATGGGCCATGAGGTACCAGATTAAACATTATTTCTGGGTAGATTTGTGAAGGTGTTCCTAGATTAGGCTAGCATTTAAATCAGGGAACTCAGTAGATTTCCATCTGCAATGTGGGTGTGCATCATCTACTCATTCCATGGAGAGCCAAAAAAAGAAAAAAAGGATTTTATCTTTTTGCTTCTTGCCTGCCTGCTTGTGTCAGGACATCTCATTTTATCTTCTCTGGTCCTCAGAGTTGGATGTAAACAGTTGGCTTCCCTGGTTCTCAGGCTTTAGGAAAGAATTGCACCACCATCTTCTCTGATCTCCATCTTGCAGACAGCAGTTTGAGGGACTTCTCAGTCTCAGAAGTTTGTGAGTGAATTTTCTGGAAATCCTAACAAAGCCAATCTCTCTATAGAGCTCTTGCAAAGGTAGTCTATCATGATGGGGCATCAAAAGCCCTCTCATCAGTCATTACTCTCTCTCTTCCACTCTCTCTCTGCTTCTCTTTCCCACTCTGTAGCTAACACTTTTTTTTTTTTTTACATATATCCCTCTCTTTCTTCCCCCAAATCCTGTAAAACCCCTACAAATTCATGAGCAACTCATGCAATATATGCCAGAGACATGAATAGCTACTAGTCACACAAACATTCAAACTGAATCTTGGTTTGAGCTCAGCTGGCACACTCTCTACAATTGTCAGAAAGTAGAGGGTGAGCTGAAATTAAAGAATCGTTCTTTTGAATGAGGTGCTTCTTTAGGACTGTTTGAATCTATCAAATGACAAGCTCCGAGATTGTAATGACAAGTGCTCTTTAAAATATCAGAGGAGCATGCATAATTTTAACCGAAAATGAAATTCAAAGATGCTGAACGCATTATCCCTCTGTGTCTACTGCAGATTTAATTCTTCAGAGGCTCCTCTCTGATCAAAGGAAGACACACTGCATTTATCTCTTACACAGTGAAAATATGCATGTTCTTCCAAATGTGTGATTCCCTTTTGATTTGTTTCTTAAAATTTATAGAACTTCTTATAAAAACAAGACTCAATACAGGAAAGTGTAACTGGAATAGAAAATAGGTCTTAAGAAATAAGATTTCTAGTTTCAGAATTTTCAATTATGCCCACCCCCCAAATGCAGGTAAGATATTTAACCCTCTCTTTGTAAAAAAAAAAAAAAAATTCCTGATCATAAAATGAGTGAGTTGAAAGAATTTCGGATGAAGTTAAAAGCCTTTTGTATTTTAGCATGTGTTCCAAAACACAACAGTTCGTGGACCAGGCACATGGGAGGAGGCTCACTCGGTTGCTCGTGTGCTTCTTCACCTGTCGCTTTCTCAGAGAGGCCTTCCCTGATTTTTGAAACTAAATCAGAGGCTCTCATTGTTTGTGCTTCAAGCTCTGTTGCTCTCTCTCTCTCTAAATTCATAAATCTTATGAAAATAGAACCATGTATTTATCTATAACCTGATTTTATTTTTTTGTCTTCCTTGAGCTGTAATAGGAATCACATCTATTTTGTGCAATTGGCATAGCGCCTAATACAGCGTGAGTAGGCACTTAACAAATATATGTAAATTGAATAAATAAATAACACATCAACATATATTACAGTATTAAATATCTAGTGTTAGACATCAGAATTGTACTTTGGGAGAGACACTACTCCAGGAAGTCTTGCGCTCTTACCCATCCTTCTACCTATGCCAGGAATGCGATGTCCTGACCTCCTGCTGCCCCAGCCATTTCTCAGAATTGTGCTTACAATAAAACCAACTTAAATCAAACCACATCTTCATGGCAGTGCTCACACACAACAAGCTGAATTAGATAAAAATACACCCTTTTTACAATTAATACACTGCCAGAAATGCAGCAGAGCAGACTAGCGGAGTTCATGTTAACAGGGAAAGATTAGAAAAGCTTAAGCGACCCCATCTATGTTTTCCTAACATAATAGTTTTTACCATCAGGCACTTTATGAGAGAAGGAGAAAATAGTCTAAAGGACTCACTAAGCTGGAGCTTCTAATATGTGACACAACAGTGTTTTGAACACAGGCAAACTGTCTAGTCAACCTCCCCACTGCATTGCTACATTGCATTCTCTAAATACAGATACAGAAAGTGGGTATCTCCCTGACCAGCTGACTGGCTCAGTGGTTGAGCATCAAACTATGAACCAGGAGGTCACAGTTTGATTCCCAGTCAGGGCACATGCCTGGGTTGCAGGCTGAATCCCCAGTAGGGGGCATGCAGGAGGCAGCTGATGGATGATTCTCTCTCACTGATGTTTCATACTCTCTCACCCTCTTCCTTCCTCTCTTAAATCAATAAAAATATATTTTTTAAAAAAATGAAATGGTTATCTGGGGCATGGTTAACCTAGGGGTTATTCATAATATCAGTTCAATGCTATTCAATGCTTTCATTCTGTGAAAATAATCAATGCATTCAGGTTCTTATTTAAAAATCAAAATAAGTATCTTTTTGCATAATCTAACATTTTTGTTACAAAATTAAGTGACATATTTCATAATGAAGCACAGATTTATAAATAATACATACACAAATTTTAATTTATAATAACATTTTAAATATAAATGAAACATGCAATAAGAAATATTACAAATCATGAAGCATTAATATAAATGTTATGTCACCTTTAAGAGTGAAGTTGAAGAACAGCCTGTCAGCATGAGAAACTTGTTTTCATATACAGAAGGCATTTCAAAATGAAACCAGCAAAGGGAAAAGTCCAAAGCAACTATGCTAATATATTGCTAGTATTTCTAAGAGGTAGGGAGTGCTTATAACTTTCTTCTATCATTTCAAATGTATTTTATTATAATGAGATAATATTAAATCATTAAAATGTTAATGTGAAAATTTATGAAGATTATAACATTGCAAAAGGAAAGAAAATTTATATATATATATATATATATAATTGATTTCAGAGAGGAAGGGAGAGGGGGAGAGAGAGAGATAAACATCAATAATGAGAGAGAATCATTGATTGGCTGCCCCCTGCATGCCCCACTGGGGATCAAGCCTGCAACCCAGGCATGTGCCTTTGACTGGAATTGAACCCAGGACCCTTCTGTCTGCAGACTGGTGCTCTATCCACTGAGCCAAACCAGCTAGGGTGAGCTGTACGTTTATAATGACAGAGATGATCTCAATGTGTCTGTGTTGGGGGCAGGGAGGAGGGTTTAGGAAGTCCCTTGATGTTTGCTCTGGGTTAGTGATACCCAGAGCAAGTGTTTATAACATTCAATATATGTGCCCTCTATTCTGAGCAAAATTCTAATGAGAGATGCTTAAAATAGAATATCCTGTTTTTTTTTTGGGGGGGGGGCGGTCAGGGGGAGGAGGGAATACAAAAATAGATAAAAAATGAAGTAGAAAAAGTGGAAAGAGTCATACCCAGTTTGTACTTGCCTAATCCTGGACTCCATGTCTGGACAATGGAGTTCCTATGTAATTTTCTCCTGGAAACATTAAGTTTGGAAACACTAATAATTATAATGAGAAATTATTTAAGTTTCCTTCTTATTTTATTTAATTAAAAATGGTATCTTTGAAATACATATGTGATATTGGTTTTGGTGCCTCCATACATGTTTATAATTAGTTTTCTCCTGTGTTTACAAAAGAACTGAAGACATTATTAGTACTCCATTGTGTAAATATTTATGCTTTGTGAGAGATATCAAATGGTTTCTCCCAAAGTTTAGGTTAATATTAGTACCATGACCTTTTCCCTTCACTGGTAAAACATTTTGGTTGGAACATGAAAATATTTAATAAATCATTTCAGATTTTGGTGATTGTCTTAAAGCACTAATAGAATAGGCTATAATACAGAAAGAAAAACAAAGAAGGCAACAACACAGTTCATCTAAAAAATTTTGCTTGGCTATCAAATTTATAATCCTGTAAGAACATGTACTAGTATCCCAGAATCTGGGGAGAAGTATTTCCATAGAATGTGCCTTACATTCTATGGAAATAGATCAAGGTTTCTTTATCCACAAACAATTGTTTTATTTATAATTATAAAGGTTACCATCATTTTTCAGGATGGAGCTTATAACCATATTGGACTTGTGAATTGCACCTGCATTCACATTGGAGTCTACTCTGGCTATGTCAACAAGAACAAAAGCTATATTCTTTAAGGAAATTTTATAAATCATGAAGCATTATGATTTAATCTAAATCTAAAGCTCAACTCTGTATGTTGTTTCATGTTTGTTCCTTTTTGCAAAAACAATCAAGCTTAATTATTTTTATTTAGCATCAGTGCTTTTATTATAAACTAGAGGCCCATTGCGTGAAAATTCATGCAATAGACCTTCCTTCCCCTGTCTACCGGCACTGGTTTTCCTCTGGCACCCGGGACCCAGGCCTTTGGTCCAGCTGTAGCGGAAAAGCCAAGCCTCTTCAGTCTTCAGTCATCTTTAGTCTTAGCTCAGTGCCTGCATATACAAATTAACCGTCATCTTTGTTGGGTTAATTTGCATACTCACCCTGATTGGCCAGTGGTTGTTGCAGTGTGACACCAATTTGCATGTTTCTCTTTTATTAGTGTAGACTAGAGGCCTGGTGTACAAAAATTTGTGCACTCAGGGGAGTCCCACAGCCCACTTGTGCCCTCTCACAGTCTGGGAACCCTCGGGAAATGTCCACCTGCTGGCTTAGGCCTGCTCCCCGGGAGATGGGGCATAAGCGGACAGTCAGACATCCTTCTGGCAGCCCGGGAGCCCTCAGAGATTTTCCACTTCCAGTGGGGAACAGGCCTAAGTTGCATTTGAACATCCTTAGCACTGCTGAGGAGGCAGGAGAGGCTCCCACCACCACAGCTGTACTGGCAGCCGCCAGCCTGGCTTGTGACTGAGCATAGCTCCCTCTGTGGGAGTGCACTGACCACCAGGGGTAGCTCCTGCATTGAGCGTCTGCTTCCTGGTGGTCAGTGTGTGTCATAGTGACCAGTCATTCCCAGTGGTTCTGCTGTTAGGGTCAATTTGCATATTACCCTTTTATTATATAGGATAGAGGCCTGGTGCATGGGTGGGGGCCAGCTGGTTTGCCCTGAAGGGTGTTTTGGATCAGGGTGGGGGTCCCTCTGGGCTTCCTGGCCAGCCTGGGTGAGGGACTGAGGGCCATTTTCAGGCTGGCCATAGCCCCTTCAGGGAGGGGGGTCCTGCTGGGATGCCTGGCCAGCCTGGGTGAGGGGCTGATGGCTGTTTGCAGGCTGGCCACAACCTCCAGCCACTGAAGCTCCCAGAGAGGCTGGCTAGAAGCAGGTATCTGGGCTTTATTTATCTTCTATAATTGAAACTTTGTTGTCCTGAGCAGAGGCCACAGCTGGCCTAGACAGGCAGCTTCCTCCATCACTGGGGCAACGAAGCCTCTTGCTTGCTCTAGCTCTGTGGCTGCCAGCCACCATCTTGGTTGGGTTAATTTGCATATAGTTGCTCTGATTGGCTGGTGGGCATGGCTTGGGATGTAGTGGAGTGACACAATTAGCATATTACTCTTTTATTAGATTAGATTATTAATTCTTAGGATAAAGTGTTTTTTAAGTTCTTATTATATAACACATAGCACTGTGACATATATAACTTTGTGAACTGTTTTTTAAAAATGTATTTTATTAATTTTTTACATAGGGGAAGGGAGAGAGATATAGATTAGAAACATCAATGACAGAGAAACATTGATCAGCTGCTTCCTGCACACGCCCTACTGGGTATATGCCCACAACCAAGGTACATGCCCTTGACCAGAATCAAACCTGGGTACTTTCAGCCTGCAGGCCAACGCTCTATCCACTGAGCCAAACCGGTTAGGGCTGCCTTTGATTACAGAGCTAACTGACTTTATTTTTAATAAGCACATTTTATCTTTTTGTTTAAATAATGATATTTAAAGGCAAATATGAAAAAAAAAGATTCCTCAATTAATTGATAGATATTTATATTTGCTTCAAAAATGTCGTACCTAAGAAGAAATATGATCATGTAGAATTAAGAAAAGCAATTAATGAGAAATCAGGTGTTTTACCTAATTTGTAAACTCTTCATTTGTCTATGAATGTTTTTTTCCTTATGTGCAAACTAAATAGAAATGTCAAACATCTTTTCATTTATTTGTTCTATGTCCTTTCTTTAATCACATATTATTTATCGCTCCTCTGAACATTTATTGAAAACATATTGTGTGCATTGTTCTGCATTATACACTATACTTGGCATAATCAACTTATTATACTATGCATTATAATGACATGATGTCATTATTTTTCTTATTTATTGATTGATTTAGAGGAAGGAGAATGGAAGAGAGAAAAAAAATACATTGATTTGTTGTTCCATTTATTTATGCATTCAGTGGATAATTCTTCTATGTGCCCTAACCGGGTTCTAACCCTCAACCTAGGTGCCTGGGGATGATCCTCTAACCCACTGTGCTACCTGGCCAGGGCTGATTTGATGTCTGTAGATGTAGTACCTGAGTCTTCATTTATAGGGTGGTGAGGATGGAAGAAATATGCTATTTTAAACATTGTTCTATGCATGTCCATTGATTTAATTTTATGTTTTCAAATTAACACAATACTGAAAATAATGGAAATCTAGTTTGGGCAGTAGTACTCTATTTTTATGAAATATACGTGGGTATACCTGACCCTAAAATACTAGGAAGAGATGAGATGTAATCTGTACCTGACCAGACTACATATTTCTACATTACTTTGTATAAATTTTCATTACTTTGAGCACCTTTGGATGGAATTGATTTAATTTTGAATCAAGGGAACTTGTCAGAACCTTGAAATATAGGCTACAAACGACTTTTTCAGTATCAATTGTTCAAATTATGCAGTGTCGCCAATTAGCACTTTCTCCATGTAGTGAATATCTGAGAAAAATCTTACTTTATTTTTTGCTTTCCCTAGAGTACTATAATACATATTCTTTAAACAAGGGCATGCAGACAAAAAAACCAAAATAACATTTGTGCTCTCCAAAAATGACTAAGGGATCTTTGAGAGGATTCAGGGAGCCTCTAAGAATACTAAAAAAATAAAATAACATAAAATCAAGTAACCACGCATTTTTCAAGGTATATGAAGTATAAGGTAATATCACACGACATTGCCATTGTTGAAGATAAAAGTTGTTAAGCATAGACAACTTATTATGGCTTAAACTTTTGTTATCTGATGTTACAAATCAAGTGTTTTTTTAATTACACAATATTATTTTTCCACAAACCTTGAACTTCAACTTCAGCTATATAATAGTAAAGGCATAATATGCTAATTAGACTGGACGTCTTTCAGAGGACCTTCCCGAAAAAGCTGGGGCTGTGAGAGAAGCCCGGGTCCCATGTCAGCGGCCAGAGGGAAACTGGGTTCTGGGTGCTTGCCTGTGGCCAGAGGGAAACTGGGTTCTGGGTGCCGGAGGGAAGCCAGTGCTGGCAGTTGGGGGAAGGAAGGCCTACTCTTGCATGAATTTCGTGTATGGGGACTCTAGCACATATATAGTTCATATATATTTTTAGTACTTTATATTTTCCATCTTTAGCAATATACTCATTTATTAATAGTAAATTAACCATAACATAAGTTTTGTTAACAATGAACTCTTTTAAATATTATGAGATAAAAATTTTTGGAAATGGTAATATCCATCTGCATATTAAATATATATTGATGACTTGAACGTCACTAAACTTTAGAATTTTTGCTCTTCATAAGACATTATAAGGATATGAAAAGACAATGTGTATATTAGAAATTTCACGAACAAAATATCGGATAAAGGGCTTATTTTTTTAGATTATATAAAGAATTTGCCCATATCTAATACAAAGATAGCAAATGATTCAATAAATATAAATGAGTAAAAGACTAAGACACTTCCTCAAAGATATTTGAATGGCATTGTACCAAATAAAAAAAATGTTCTGGGGCTATAGAGATTTTTATGTGTCTTCATATACACACACTTGTAAAACCAAAAGTGAAGGTTGGGTGTGCATTGCCATAATGGTATAATGAAACAGAAATAGCAGAATGTTAACAGTTGTCCAAGGTTGGTGATGGTTCAATGGGGGTTTAGTTATACTATGCTGTTTACTTGTATGTTTTTGAAAATGTTCCTGATACAAAGCTAAAAACAAAAACCAGTATGTCAGGGCCACGTACTTCTTGACTATTTTTCACAAAAACATGCGATCTTATATTTTCAACCACTTCTGTGGAAAAAAATGGCTTAATTTTGCTCCCTCTCCAGCAAGAAATTATATATAATATATGTATAAATAAAGTGTATAATTTATAACAAAGTGCCATGTATTTAAATAATTAAACTAATATATATTAATGATATATAATTAAATGGGATATATTTTATTACACATCCTAATTAAATGTTTGTTATTTTAAACAAATGCAAATAATCAAGACACTTCACCACTCTTTCTCTTTCAAATAAATCAAGACATTAAGACATTTTTTTCCTCTGCCCCAACTCAATTCCCAATAGTAAAGTTTTGTTTAGATTCCTTTGAGGTTTTTCTTGCAGAATGTTTCCAGAAGGAAGGAAGGAAGGAAGAAAGGAAAGAAAGAAAAAAAGACCACCTTACTTACTACTTACATAGTAAATTCCACTTATTTTATTTATAATTTATTATATATTTACACATAATATAGAAATATGTATACAGAAATATTATAAATAATTTAAAATAGTTTTATTTCCATTATACCTTTTTGTAAATAACCTCAACTAATACATTCACCAAAATCACTTACTAAATTTGTCTTATTTGTGTGTATTTTGAAATCTTACCTCTCTATAAACATTCACTTTGAAATAGAGGCCCTTAATATTTATCATCTCTTTATTATATAACACACATGTTTTCTAATGTAATTGTTTATTGATATTTTTAAAATTTTAATTTGATTTTTTAAAAACACACATATATATATGAAATTATATTGGTGAAAATTGTATGAGCTTTGCTGTGAAAATTCTATCCATGGTCTCAGTTTCATCATTGTCTTAAGATTCACAAGAAAATTGATTAACAACAAATAATTAGCATATGACCTTGATTATTATTTAATATGATAGACTCTTAACTGTCCAATTAATGGATTCATTGGATATACAAGAGTTATGAAATAATCATAAGTATGAAGAGAAATAATACTTAACTATTATAGTATAAGGTACTTGGATTAAACATATATATATTTCCATTTTAGTAATATGTGAAACAGATATTCAATGGCCATTTATCTTTGTAGCATGATACTCTTATATGAAGAAAAAATAAAGACTTTTCTTGGCACTGTTTTTGCTCTAGATAAATCATGTCGCAATTAAATATGTTTTGAGATTCTCTGTTGGAAAGATTTTATATGAAAATAAATGGTTTTATTTACAACTTCAAAAGCAATTTTCACTAAAGAGACTCTTTAAATTTATATCTGTGCCTACATTTTGCACTTGGGAACTTCAAAATTGCATTTATAGACATTGCAATTATATAGAAATAGAAGTCAATATAAAATAACATTAATTAAATTTCCCAACAGTGTAAATACATTGTTTCTATATTTGTGTGCAACATTTAAGTTTCCTGAAAATAAGAGGTTTAGAATTTCCTGTGAAGAGAGTGAAAACAAATTTATCTTATAATATTAAAAATATAATTTATTTTTATATTATAATAAACCATTTAACTTGAAAATTTCTAATAGCTTTGAACACCAATTTTTCAAAATTGTAATTTATATGTCCATGTTTGCTTTTCTCTTCACAAAGGAAAAATTAGGACAATAAATTATTTTTTTATAATATCTAGATATATAAAAGCCTAATATGCAAAGTGTTTCCTTGGGAGTTCAACTGATCAGGAGCTCGACCGCTCATTATGACATGTGCTGACCACCAGCACGTGGTGCGGAATGAAGGCAGGCTCAGGCTGACAGCCGGCAGCTGGCAAAGGGAGGCCCCAGCCGTCACCTGGAATCTGCTGCACTGGGCCTCTAGCATTTTACTATTTCTCCTTTTCAAGTTCACTTCTTGTGCCATGTGCATCCAATACGAATAAGAAAATATCTTGGTTTCTGTTTGACTATTAGAGACATTTGATGGTTGAAAAAGCATCTAATTCAAGAACTCTTAATTATTGTATACAGAACTTAAAAGCATGCCTAGACCTTCTTGACTGCCATCACTCAGTTGTACAATTATATAAATTATTAAACTCTTCGGGGACTCACTTATCTCACATATAAAATAGTGCAGATGGAAAGAACAATTCTTAAAGTCATTGACAGATTTAATATACTCTGATTAAATCCCAGTTTGCAGGTAACAAAAGCACATGTGGAGGATATGAGGCGAAAGGGACTATGCAAAATAGTGCCAACTATTATGCACATACGTCTGCTTATAGAACAAGAATAGTAATATTAACATCTTGTTTGAATAGTATTCACACTTTGTTGCCAAACCTGAATATCAGTCCTGCTCTTCCATATAGTCAATTCCTCTATTTCTTTCTCTCATGCCATGTTGTCTATCTACAAACTCTGCAAGAACTCAATCTTTTCTGTGGTTTCAAATAGCCTCCATGCATTGATGATTACCAAGTTTATATTTCTGCCATTTATCCTTCCACTAAGTTCCAAATGCATATATCCTTTTTGACATCTTTGCTTGGGTGTTTCATAGATCTATCAAATGTAATATGTTCAAAACAGACCTTGTGTTCTTCTCAGTACTAGTATTTGCTCTTCTTACATTCTTCCTAATTTCAGTAACTGATGTTATTGCTTACCCAATTTCTCAAACCAATGATTCAAGCTCCCCCCTTTCTGCCTTCGATATCCAATCTAACAATAAATATGGCCAATCTTCCTCTCATTTTTTCCCAAATACATCCACCAATTTCACTCTTTAATGCCATATGTATTGCTGCTTTAAAAATCTCACTGGTGTGCTGGCTAGCTTCTTCTTATCCCACAGACCTCATTTTCTCAGAATAGCCTTCCATGAACACCCTGTACAAAGTAATTCCACCCCATCAAACTCCAAGCCCACAGAGCGAGTTATTTCCTTTCCTATGGTCTGGTCTACTTTATTACACTTTTTACCATCAGATGTATCAGCTTTATTTGTATACTTGTTTATTGTCTATTTTCATCTTCTAGAATGTTGGCTATAGGAAAACAAGTATCTAATCAATTAACAATTAATAAGTCAATTAGTAATAATAACTAACTTCTAGTGAGCTCTAACTGAAGGAATGGGGAACTAGTCTTCTATCTTCCTGGTAGGTCAATTACTTTACACACATGAAATGCTTGAAGGTTTTTAAACCGCTATATTATGATTATTATTACCATTAAATATTTGTTATTTAATAAAACAATTATTCAAAGTTAACAAGATCAGATATTATTATATACATTAAACACGTAGACAAAACCAGTATTAAGAAAGTTAAGTGATTTATCAAATAAAATAAACAATATTTACTTGGTTTGAACCATACCTAATTCAAGCCTTCTAATCTTTCTAAATCAGTCTTTGTTCAACTAAAGTACTGATATTCTCAGAAGTTGAAGATGAATTTGTGAATCCTATATTTTATGAATGAATATTTTTCTGTGACTAAAGATATTAGATATTATAATCTAGTATGCCAGTTTATTCCACATTATAATGTATGGGTTAGATATGCCTACTATGGCCTTATTGACATAAAATTAGTTTCATAAATGATAAAAATAAATTTATTACTTAATGCTATTCTTGGGAAAATTTATAATTTCTTTTAAACTAATGATGAAAAATGAAAATGTAATTCTCTTCAGTCTTAATTAGAAACAGTACAACAGATAAAGAATAGGATGTTAGTAATATGTTTTACAGGATTTTGTGACATATAAACAAACATAAAGACTGTGTATAATCAAGGAACCATCAACTCTGAAATAACCTTGAAGTTGCATGTCAGGCAAGGTCTTTAGGCAAGAAGTCAGTTCAATAGAAAAAATAAAATTTGAATTCCAAAGCAAGCAACTGGAGGGGCCATATATGGCAAATAAATGCAGAAAATATTAACAGTAGACATAAGGCATAGACATAAATCAGTGCCAGAGGGGAAAATGCTGAGCAAGGTTCGTGGATGTATGGTCAGTAAAAGAGAAAACAGGGAAGACTATCCAAATACCAACTATTTGAGTGGCACAAAGCAGCCTTTTAATCTATTTATTTATTGATTGATTTAAATTTTTCTTTATCGTTAAAAGTATTATAGATGTCCCCTTTCCCCACTGACCTTTTCTAGACCACACTTTCCCTCCACCCCAGGCCTCCATCATACTATTGTCTATGTCCATGGGTTATGGATATATGCATATCAGTTCACCTTTTTAATTTTAAGAATGAAAAGTAAATTGTTTTATCACCTGAATTTGGATGATATATTCATTGTGATAACAATGATATTGTCACAGAACTGCTAAATTTACTTAGATTTTTAATGAAAGAAAAGGTTTGCAGGAAATATTTCATTCTGCAAACATTTGTCTCATGGTATTTAGGGCAAACTGTGCTTAGAATTATGGAGAAGAGTTTGTTGGTGATGCAATTATAACAGAGTATTTGTCAAAATCAATGTATAAAAGCCAGTTAAGGAATTTAATCAAGCTGTGGAAATGTCTATGAGCACTGTGAAAGACACATCTCCTGGAAGAACAAGTTTGGCTCCGACTCACCTACACCACACAGACTTTGGATCCATTTACCTACAGCATGAACTGTCTTGTCAGGCAGTGTGTGTGTGTGTGTGTGTGTGTGTGTGTGTTTTGTTTTTATCTCTGCAACATCCACAAGGGAAAATAAACATAGTGGATAGTTGTACTGGAAACAGAGGTTAAGATATAGTTTTAATTTTTATTATTTTTTTAATAAACCATCTCATGGAAAAATACCAAAATTGAATATGATCTAGAATTGGTTCTAGCAGTATATTTTAAATTCATTGTGATAAAGCCTGACCATATGACAAAACACAAAAATATATAACAAATAATGAGAAAATATGACAAATTCAATGCAACTTCAACCCATCTCCATGTATCAACTCATAAAAGGGAAGTTCCCACATGTCAAGGGCAAAGATTTTATAATAAAAATACTCAGTGGGAGTTTAAACTAAGAGCTAATGGAAAACATAGTGAATAAAAATAAGAGAGTAGACTTCGACGTGTGGAGCTAGGCCTTTAATTTCTTTAGAAGGTGAGATTGGGCTATGACCTGTTGTGTTTGAGTGTGGAACTGAGCAAATTGTATGAGATTAGGACATGTGTGGAGAGATTTGGTATTTAAAGTAGGAAATATAAACATTTTGCACATCAGCCCTGAGAGGATTTCTATCCACGTGCATGCTATCACTTGCCTAGAACCTAGATACGATTGTTTTGGGGCTACTGCAGCTGTATTGGATCATGAGATTCTTTGAACAGGGAAGATAGTAACAAAATGGCAGAACTAAAATAGAAAGAGCACATTTTCTTAATCGCCTGACAGAGCACCTATTCCACCCCTAGAACTCTTTAATTTGTAAGAATAAACATAAATTATACAATCAAGGAAATGAAGTCAAGTCTCTGCTAATAGAAGCCAAGAGTAGTTCTTAACTAATAAATTGATCCTAAACCAAACATCAATCTCAATCATAATCAAAAAGGGATAAACCTCTCCAAAGGGTCATCATTAATTATTTATAGGCTGATTAATCATACTTACTCTCTTTTTAAATTAAGATGTGCTGGTTAAAAAATAATGCAAAATATTTTAAACAATATTTGATAAATTATGTTATCCTAAATGTTCATGATATCATTCGCTTTTATTTTTCTTAACTTGTAGAAAAGCAGTTTTTTGGTTTTTTTTTAAGGTAGCTATGGGTACTTAGAAAAGTAAAAGTGAAAAGAAAACTGAAAAAAATGCTTTTGAATCATGCCAGCTGAAAAATTTAACCCATGTCCCATTTTAGAAGAATTATTTTAAGAGTCAAAAGCAGAACAGGAAATGTTTGGCTGAAAACAGTAGCATAATAATAGATTGTGCTTAAAAAAGCATTCAGTGATTTTTGCAGAATTTACTTTCATCTTAATGTCAATAATATAATTAATTGGAAAATTCAAATAGTTTCCTCTGTGATTTATGTCACAGAATGTAAATTGTCTAAAAACTGGGATTTAAAAATGAAAGTTTTTGTGTTATATTTATCTTTTAAATATTAATCAGAAGATGGCCTCTATTTCTATTTGGAAAATAATTTGTGGTAACCTAAATTATTGGAGTCTAGACATTAACATTTTCATAAAATTCATTGTTTCAATAGTTATAAAGCACCTATAAGTACCATGTAAACTGTTAGATGTCTAGCAACATGACCATCTCTGAAAGAAAAACTATCTAACATAACTAACTGCCTACACAGAGTAAGTCTAGTTATGGATAATCTGTAACAGAAGGCTAAGAAGTGTAGTGCTTTCAGACACAGAGGTCTGTGGGTAGATCTCAGATCATACCCAATTTGGAGGTTATTTTGCCTGCCTGAACACCAAATTATACATGAAGTTGAAGGAACCTGAATAGATATTTTGAAAAATTCATATGAGATTTCTCATAAATTATGATTTACTGAAGTTTAGAGTAAGAGGATCAGGGTGCTTTGTAGAAAATGCCTGGGGGGAAATTTTAAATTTTTTATATTATAGCTGAGAGACTTACGGACAAAATGAATGAAATGAGTTCTCACAAGACCAATCAGAAAAACAAACTAGAATTGGACACAAGGCACTAGGTGCTCCGGCAATGCTTCTCCCTGTTGGATTAACAAAATAGCCAACTTGGAGCATTTGATAGGCCAGGGGAGCAGCCAATGTACTGTTACTGACTGAACCCCTAACCATGACCCACTTCTCCCAGTAAAGACCAATGCACCAGACACTAGCTCATGGAATGTTATGTAGGAGACTAACTATTTCTTGCTAAAGAAACTATATACCTGTGTATTGTTCTCTACAGCATCTGCTTGTCATTGTGTAGCCATGTGCTAAAGACAGAGCAATTTTTTTTTCCGAAATTGCAGCTATGAGCCCATATAACTAACAATCTGAAAGATGGAAAGCCACACAAATAGTTGTTAACAGCACCTAGAATAGATGTTCTATCCCACATGGATTTTGAAAAGTTAACCAATGCTTTAGGAACAATATTAAAGCAGATTCTTATGATTTACAAGCTTATATTTACATACAAAATAGAATTTAAATGAGTTGCTGTATGCAACATTAGAAGATTCAATTGAAAAACAATAAAACTTGATTTTTAAGATATGGAATATAATATATACAACATTAGTTTTAAAGAACTAGAAGCAAAGTCTGGTGGATTTTATTTTAATATGGATGAATTATTCCTGGGTTCCTAATGCTAAACTTTTTCCCCCCTTTGGCTTTGAGGATTCTAATTCTAAAAAATATAAGTAAAAAATTCTAATTATCTGACCAACATGCACAAAGGAGTGTTCTCACAGATTATGTAATAAATACTGTATTTGTGAGGGCCTTAAGCTCATCCAGCAAACCTCAAGATAGGACATCAATAATAATTTTGAACACGTCAAAATAATATTTAAGGAATCTGCACAGTGATCCCATTTGAGGAGAGCATTGCATTTTATCATATTAAGAATATGAAGCATATAACCAGAAGCAAAAATATTTCATAAATAAAATGCCCTCATCAATAGTCATAAATGTGGGGGTTAAGACCAAGAGTGAGGATAGGTCACTGAAATGTCAAACATTCACTTTTCCAATCTCAACCATTTTCTTCCACCACAGATAGAAAATCACTGAGAATCTCAGGTTAGAAATGGTTCCAACTGGAATTCCACTCACCGTTTAAGGTGGCATTTTGGAAGTGAATTGGAAACAGAAGTGTAAATGATATAAAAAGAGTAGTAATCTGGATATGAGCATCAGAAGAAGGAAGCAGCATTCCTGTGGTTGTGAAAAGGGGGAAATTGACAGGTCAGAGTACAAACAAGAAAACCTCTTATTAGAGCAAACAGTAAAGTTGAAGAAATACTAACATTTTTCCTCAGATGTAACCAGAAATGCACTTTTTATTGATTAGGATATTCCCAACCTCACAGACTGGCCCTGGGCAAAAGTTTTAATAACATCCACTACAAAAAACAAACAAACAAATTTTAGGTTCCTAGGCTCTAGGAATCTTTTTACTACCTCAGACATCTGAGAGACTGCAGAAAAGAACACATCTTTGATATTGGCCGACCTAGAATAAATATTGAAGCAAAAAATTGGCCAGAAAAACCTCAATGACTTGATATTAACTAGAAATAATGCTTCTTGAATCAGAAATAATGATATTGATGATGTAGGTGATCATAGATAACCCATTTTAGTTCTTACACTGTGTTAGGCATGGTTTTAAATGTGTTACTTGTATTCAACACCCTATGGTCAACATTTTAAAATATTCATTTTTAAAAAGAGGTAACTGGAGCATAGAGAAGTAAATTGTTTTGTAGAAGGTCAGGGAGAGCCTGTCAGTGGTGGAATAGAACACAGAAGCTACCGAGGATCTAGATTAATCCAAATAATTGTGTGATAATAATTTGCACATTTTTTTGCTCAATAGTATGCAATGCATGCTAATCCTAAGACACAAAAGGCACGCTCCTACCACATAGTTTTGTTCCAACCATTCCCTCTGTTGGAAAATGAGCTCCATTAACTAATTTTTTAAACTTTCTTCCTTCCATCAAGCTTTTTCCTTACAAAAATCTTACCTTTTCGATGAAATGAACGGGAAGACCCCATTTAATCCTGCACACTGCTCTGTCTTCTCCCCGTTACACAGCACTCCAGATACTCCTTAATCTGCTGTTCTTTTCTTTTCTTTTTAGTGTGCATCAACTTATAATATGCTAGAAAATTTGTGTATTTAATTTTTATTTTATCTCTCATTTTGCTTAATATGAATTCCAGGGACCTTTGACTCTTTGGTTCATTGAGAATATAGAACTGTTCCTGGCATATGGGAAACACTAAAAACTATTCAATAAAAAATGAATAAATAGCCCTAACTGGTTTGGCTCAGTGGATAGAGCATCAGCCTGTGGACTAAAAGGTCCCAGGTTCGATTCAGGTCAAGAGCATGTACCTTGGCTGTGGGCACATCCCAGTGGGGGGTATGCAGGAGACAACTGATTGATGTTTCTCTCTCATTGATGTTTCTAACTCTCTATTCCTCTCTGTAAAAAAATCAATAAAATATATTTTTAAAATGAATACATACAAATATAAGTAAATTAAAATGAAATGTTCCTACATATATGACTCAGAAACCATAAAAAAAATGAATGCACTTGTAATCTTGAGATAAATAGAAAAAGTTTTCTGATAATTACTTTTATATAATAGAAGTTTAAATAGAATTATTAAAGGCAAATTATTTCAAGACTTCAGTAATCACAAATTCTATATAGCTAAGATATTAAAACATATAGAGAAAGAATAAATACTTCCATTACTTTTAGAAAGCCAGGATAATGGTGACAGAAATGTAAGCAATGTTAATAATCATAACCTTTGTTACTTATTTTAATATACATATTATATTTGTATGTGTGTGAATATATATTTATGCATATATATGTGCATATATATACATGTATATAATACAGTATATCCTATGATGTGGAATATGGAAATTTATTTTCATATAAGCTTTTAATTAAGGAGTTTAGCAATATACATAAAATTTAAATGAGCCTACTCTTTACCCCAGAAATCTTAATCTCATTTTGCAAAGAGATTATTAGAAAAGTTGCGTAAAGAAGATAATGCCAGGTTCCTAATTATACTGTCTTAAATATTTTTCAAAGTATTTTGTAACCACTTAGAATTCCATAATTAAGTAGTAATAGACTATATGGTATACCCATGCAAAAACATGTTACCATTATTTAGAAAAACAACATACATTTATATACAATGTCATGGAACTACACTATGTACTTTTGACTAGGGTAAAACACATTTTCCAAATAACATGCATATGATTCTGTGCATGTAAATTATATGTGTGTGAGTGTGTGTGCTCACAGAGGCAGAAAGATATTAAACATTCATTGAAAGTTTTGTTTCTGACACTTGAGACATTCTTAATTCTTCTTGTACTGGATTACATATTCAACAGCGAGTTTGAAACACTTTGAAAATCTTCTTAAAAGTTGAAGTATGAGGAAGAGATATGTAAGTAAGTTGGAAGGAATAAGAATGAAACAAAGGAGCAAAGCTTCTTTAGCTACATAGTAACTAACTCAGATTTGTAAAAATTAAGTCCAAAATATTCGCTCATTACTGCTTCCCATTGCGATTTTACTAAAATGTACAATTCTATAATTCAGCCTTTCTGAAGAAACTTCAAGAACTAAGTTTATTTCTGGTCACTTGATTTCATTGCTGCCATGGCTTGCAAAGTCCAGGGTCTGAGGAAACCCCTAATTTATTCCACACCCAGAGGGGCACCACAGTTACTATGAGTGGGGATAGAGCAGCTCCAGTGTCCCCAGGGCAATACATTTATAAACAGATACAAACAAATTCAAATCACTAGCTTTCGATTACTAGCAATTTAAATTTGGTTATATCTCTTAATCATTCTTAATTTACATCTTATCTACAAGCAGAAAATGTGCTGCAGAGTAAAAGTGGTCATGGGAGGAATAAATGAACTGATGTATCTAAAGTCACATCATAAGCACTCAACAAATATCTACTCCCTTCACACCTCATTCTTCCCTCAGCATGACTCTAATTGAACTGAAATTTAAAAGAAATGACCACATTATTTTTATTTCTTTTGTAGCAACAGTCCCCCCCCCCTTTTGGGGATATGATTCATCATGAACCTACATCCTGACACTATAAATTGTAATCCTATGTTGTGAAAATAATTTCAATAATTATTTTGTTTCTTCATCAACTCAAGAGTTCTATTTCAACTTAATATCATTTTTTCCCCCTGACAACTTTGGGTATGTAAAGAATAACAAAAAAATCTTATTTTTGAATAATTAAAACAATTGAGCAATTTGTTTTAAATGAAGAAAGATATTTTCTACTGATTTATAACAAAATAAAAAGAATATAACCTTTCATGTATATATAAATATCTAGTAATGGTTTAGTTTCAATTGCTATTTTATATATGAGATACTGCAAAAAATAATTTAATTATTAAGGAAATTTAGATTTTGTAAAAAGAAGATTTGCTATATCTCCTTTATCTTAACTAATGGTTAAATATAGTACAAATCTATCTATATATATAAAAGCCTAAGTGATCATTACAACTGAATGACCAGAATGACTGGTTGATCAGTCACTATGATACATCTGACCATTAGGGGGCAGACGCTCAACACAAGAGCTGCTCCCTGGGGATCAGTGCACTCCCTCAGCGGAAGAACTGTTCAGCTGACTGACTCATCCCAGTGGCCATCAGCCAGGCGGCAGCCACTCACTCCTTCAGTAGTCCTGCAGGTCCAATCTCTGGAGAACGGGTCAGGTGCCAATAGTCCAGCTCACCAGCATGATCCCGACAGTGCTGCAGGCCTCTTGGAAGTCAGCTTCAGGCACCATAGCCGATTCCCCTCCCTAGACACTCTGCAAGGAAGAAACAATATAAAAGCCACTGCCATGAGCTTGTGGGAGCAGCAGCTGTGGGAGCAAGGTTGCCGGCATACAGAGAACAAGTGGCCAGTGGCCATTGTGGAAGGGACCAGGTGGGGGTGTGGAGTATGGACCAAGGACTGCCCCTGTTCCCACTACAGCTTCATGGACCACAGTTCCTTTCAAGGTGTACAGATTCGTGCACTGGGCCCTTAGTATAATAATAAAATGACAAGGGAATCCCTGATGTCAGAGGTCTTTAATGAAGAGAGAGAAAAATTAACACTCAATAAAACAAAATAAAATAAAATAAATTCAGATTTCAAAACTGCAGTAAATAAAGCAGAGAGATAAGTAACATGGTGTGATGAAGTAGGACTTCTTTGATGGTGTTGTCATATAATGTTTCTGTGCAGGAGTCATTTGAGCTTGGGTTAGATGGATGAGGTGGAGGCTGAGAAGGTGCAAGGCAAAGGCCACAGAGAAAACAGATCTGTGCTGGGAGGGGAAGAGTGAGAGGCATGCATCCCTGAGGAGAGGTAATACTGGGAGCCGGTAATGGGGAGTGGTAGCAGTTGAGGGGAGGAGGTAAGGGGACTATTAGGTCCCTTATCTTGAAGTTCTTACTTTATCCAAAGACATTGTAAATCCATTCAAGGGTTTTAAACAAATAATAATAATAATAATAATAATAATAATAACAACAACAACATGAGGAATGGAATAGCCTGAATAGACTGACATATCTTAGGGGCAGGAGGGGGGGTAGGAAAAAGATAACCAAAGAACTTATATACATACTAGAGGCCCAGTGCACAAAAATTTGTGCACTTGGGAATGTCCTTCAGCCTGGCCTGTGCCCTCTTGCAGTCTGGAACCCCTCAGGGGATGTCCACCAGCTGGCTTAGTCCCGCTCCCCAGGCGATTGAGCCTAAGCTGGCAGTCAGACACCTTTCTGGCAACCCGGGAGTCCACCGCTGTACTGGCAGCTGTCAACCTGGCTTGTGGCTGAGAGCTCCCCCTGTGGGAGTGCACTGACCACCAGGGGCAGCTCCTGCATTAAGCATCTGCTCCCTGGTGATCAGTGTGTGTTATAGTGACCAGTCATTCCCAATTCATTCTGCTGTTGGGGTCAATTTGCATATTACCCTTTTATTAAATAGGATAGAGGCCTGGTGCATAGGTGGGGGCCAGCTGGTTTGCCCTGAAGGGTGTCCTGGATCAATGTGGGGGTTCTTCTGGGGTGCCTGACCAGCCTGGGTAAGTGGCTGATGGCTGTTTGCAGGCTGGCCAAGGCCCCAGCGACCCAAGCTCCTAGTGAGGCTGGCTGGAAGCAGGTATCTGGGGTTTATTATCTTCTATAATTGAAAATTTATTGCCTTGAGAGGAGGCCACAGCCAGCCAAGGCAGGCAGAAACCTTAGCTTCCTCCATTCACAGGGCAAGCCTTCTGCTTGTTCCAACTCTGTGGCAGCCAGCCACCATCTTGGCTGGGTTAATTTGCATATAGTCAATCTGATTGGCTGGTGGGCATAGGTTAGGTGTAGCAGAGTGACACCAATTTGCATATTACTCTTTTATTAGATTAGATATGCATCATCGATGGACACAAACAATAGTGTGGTGAAGGCCTGGGTTGGGGCAGGGGCTGGGAGAAGAGGGGGCATCTGTAATCTTGTCAACAACAACAAACACTTATAGACATTGACAACAGTATGGTGGTTACCAGAGGGGCGGGATGTGGGGAAGGTAAAAGAGAGTACAGTGTTGAATATAAGGTGACAGAAGGAAACTAGACTTGGGGTGTGAACACAAGGAAATATACAGGTAATGTATTATAACATTAAACACTTGAAACTTATGTAATCTTATTAACCAATATCACCCCAACACATTTAGTAAAATTAAGCCCAAAATAATATTTTTATACACAATGATGCCTTCTAGTGTCTACATGAGAAATGCCTTCTGTGGAATAAGATCCAATGAAGGCAGAACGGTTAGGGCGCTGTTAAAATTAGTGAAGAAGACAGTCTCAAGGACTGAGCTGCTAGCAGTGAAATGGAGACAGGCTGCCAACTGCAGGAACTACTTTGGCTACTGACCTGGGAACACTTGTAGAGAGATTAGATGTGAAGAACAGGTGAAACAAAACATGGTTTTACAGAATTTATATTTTTTGTGTATGTGATAATATTGTGGCAGTCTAGATAATAATAAACAATTGTTGTACTGAAGAAATGAAAATAGTAAATTCAAGTAAAAGTTTATTTCAGGGTTTTACATTTAAAAAATCAAATTTTGATTTTCTAGCAGACAGTTATCAAGAATTATTTCACAGAGAGTTCATGCTGTAGCCCTACTCTAACTTGATCCCATAACTGAATCAGGGAAGAGAGTAAATGGTATTCATGCCTGCCCATGACTAATGTCTGAACACTGATTAAATCAACTTCTTCAGCCACCAGTCATCATACAAATAATAACAGTAATTGGATTAATTAATGTGTGAATATTATTTTGGACAATAAACTTTAGTAAGATCTTGTTGTCTAAGACTTACCCAGTTTTATTTTAAAGGTCTAAATTACATTAGCAAATATTCCCTAATGCATATTGGGTGACATCTTGAAGTATGCTTCATTTGCATTTTAATGTGGCAAGAATTTTCCCATTGTAAAAATGATAATATAGAAATTGATCATTATAAACACCAGTTTTCCCCCTGAGTACCTTTTGCAAAATGAGATTAAAATTTATTGTAAATTCACTACATTTTACAACTCACACTTTACAGCTAAACTCACTTTAGTTTCTCTCTCAAGAACACCTTACTGTCTCAGAAGTAGCAAAATTTAGGAGAAGACTTCCACTTTGAGAGGCCAGTACACTGGGAGCCATCTCCACTTACCAGAAAATATGTAGAATCAAAAATTAAGGTGACCAACTCATCTCAGTTTGCCTGGAAAATTCCAGATTTAGCATTGAAAGTCTCACATATTGGGAAATATTGCAATCCAGGACAAACCAGAAGGATTGGTCAACATTTATAAAGGCAAAAACATGTGTAGCATCCAGAAAACACCAAACAGACAACCTGAAGTTAAATATAGACATTTAACACAGAGACTCTGTACGTTTACAAACTAAGTAAAATTTTTTAGAATCTATTTCCGATACCGTGGTGATGAGTACAGACATAAATGAAGCACAGTTCCGAGGTCAGTAAACTGTGGTAGGGTATAATGGAGACGAATGAATGTTGCTCTCACAGAGCCTTGAGGAAATGAAAAGAGAAACAAAAGAAAAGTGAAGACAAAGCACAGCCGCTCCTAGCTCCTTTCCATGGCCTTTGGTGAAAAAGTGTGGGGACTTGATTTTTCAAAATCACGTCCCACTGTCACAGCTGAAGTAAACATTGCCAATAAGCGCACCCACCTGGCCTCTTGGGGTCCTGCCACTTCAGGTCACTCAATCAATAGCACTTACCTGTTCTCTCTTGACAACAATTGCTATTGCTTTTAGAAAACACCCCTCCCCACTTTTGCCTGTATCTTAAGGAACTCTTGCTTTTACTTTGTTTTTCCCAAATTAAACAGAATCAAATAAAACATGATAATTTTGTTGGCAGTGATCCATTGTGAATGCTGATCATGAGAAACCATTTCCAGTCATGAGAAGGGGCCACAGACAGGTCAGTGTGAAGCGACACACACATATCCCAGTCACAGAAGGAACATGGAAACCACGAGAGAGAAGAACCAAATGTAACCTCAGGCCTCAGGTTACAACTCAAGCTGTGCGAAACAGAATACTGTGATTCCTCTTGTGATATCCTGAATGCTTCTGCTTAACACACATGCAATTTAATTTTAATGGGCATTTTACTATGATTAATAAATGTCAGTTCAGTGTGTTATCTTCATATTATAGCATATTCACAGACTTTATCCACTCCAGAAGAATTTTTATTGGACTTTATGTTTTAGAGAACTGTGGCATTGTTGAGAATAGTCTCTGGTTTTATGTATCTTGTAAGGCTGATTTTTTAAATGGAAATTCTTTGTGAACTAAATGAACATATTTTGTTGATAATAAAAGTATTAAGAAATATGAACACGGGCAGGGTAGTACTGGTGTCATTTAGGGGTAATCAGTTTTAAGACTTTTGCTAATAAAATATTTTGATAATTTTTACTATAAGGAAAGATGATTCAGGCTGGATAATTCTTTTAGGCTTCTTCTTCTTTTTTTCTTTCAAGATAACAACACCTAAACTTACACAGAATAACCTGCACAGAACACTATATAGTTTATTACTTCTAATAATTGGATGCTATTACTTCTAATACATGTAGAAAGAATAGTGAATTTGTAAAGGTACGTTTTTCCTACAGTGACATAACATTATACTTCTGCAATTTTAGCTTTATTTTATTACTTGAAGCCAAAGATCGGAAATCTCATGTTTCTTCTGCAGATCTACTTCAGTTATGTTTAAATATGCATATGGAGTAACAGGGTGGGGACAGGAGACCACAGAGGGAGTTCCAAGACGCCCTCTCGAACCTCATGTATCTTAAGCAGAGAGCTCAGCTTAATGCTCACAGACATAAACACACACATGTAATTCTCTGTTTTAATTCTGGGCTTCTTTAAAACTGTTATTTGAAGAATAAGTTTAAAATTTAAGAATTTTATTATACTTGATTATGACACCAGAGGGGAAAAAATTTTGAATTTTAAAATTATGACATTTTTATAGACACATATGAATATGCATGAAATAAGTTTAGACATGTCCTCCTGGCTTTTCAAACATATACACTTTTATGCATTTTTCTTCTTTACCATCATCTGTATTAATTTCCCTAGAAAGTGTCTTAAAAATGATATAGAAACAGCTTACTTAATGTACTGGCCAGTGTGGCTCGGTTAGTTAAACATCTTCCCATACACTAAAAGGTCACTGGTTTAACCCCTGGTCAGGACACTCACCCAGGCTGCAGGCTTAGTCCCTGGTTGGGGCATGTACAGGAGGCAACTGAACAATGTTTCTCTCTCACATCAACATCTCTCTTTCTCTAAAATCAATAAAAAACATATTGAAAAAGAGTAGATAGACATTTACAGAGCAATTAGAAGAGAAATACTGACTTTGTGCACTTGTCCTTGATCTTCTTTAAATGCTCTATGAAAAAACAGCAGGCGTGTTTTACACTTGTCCATTCGTACAATCTAAGAATAGCAGGTATGAGTCACAAAATAATATTTTATTACATTTTAACATTAGTCTTTCCTTCTACACTCTGAGGAAAAAGCCATTACTCAAATGTTATCTTGGAAGACACTACCATCTGCTTGTCCAAAATCCCAAGGCCCAGTTGATCTGTGAGAATTTTTGACGTGTTTATTTGGTCTTAAGCATCGCTACTTGTCAATAATTGTAAGAGCACCTATTCTTCTTATTTATAGAGTAATTCTTATTTAGAAAGTCCTGTCACATATGTTCACATAGCATTTCCAACCCAAACCCATAAGGGAGAAATTTATCTTTCTCTTTTAGGAATTTCGGGGGATTTTTTTTTTCAGTGTTACAATGGTGAAGGCTTTTCTTCCTTTAAAACATATTTCATATTAATATAAATAAAAATAGTTAATTATCTTTTAACATATCACAAAATAAGCATCATTAATATTTTATGGGTTGCATACTTCACATTTCCCAACTGTCAAAGATTGAATGAAATTAATACTGAATCACATAGCATGGGCCAGAAAGAGATTCGAAGTACTTTTTCTTCCCTCTATCAAAAAAAAAGGTCTCTGGTTTATGAGAACTAATGGAAAAAAAATGCATTCTTTTGTGATGGAAATCAAAGTGAATGAAACTAGCTCAGTGTTTTCCCAAAACATTAGTGCCCTAAAAACTACACACTCACACACACACATATTACTTGGGTGGAAACCCTTTACACGAGTTAATTGGATTCCATCCTCATCTGTTTACTATGCTAATAAAAGAGTATGTACTCTAATGATCTTTATCATCCAACAGAAAAAAGAAAATGCCTTTTTTTAAATGTTATATAGCTCTGTAACTTGGTTAAACTATCACTAATAAACATTTAAATCAGAAAATCTTAAAATGGATCAAACAAGGTAAAGATGTTGATTTAAAAGAAGGGAAAGAAAAAAAAAAAGGCTCAAACTCAGAGCTTTCAAAGTAGCTCAAGATTAATGAAGAAGCATTTTGACCTAGGTCACTGCCTTGGGTGGTGTTAATGGATGTGAGCCAAGAATCCCAGGTAATGAGCAAAATCTCAAAACTAGAATCACTCATTCTCTCTACCTGGTGGTGAGAGTCAGCAAGTAACAGTTATAGAGGAGCTGCCATTATATGAGCTTTTACTACTGAAGAATCAGTGGGCCTTGCAACTATACCTACGGGCACTAGGTCCTAACAGCCTCCACGGTGCATCCATAAATGAAGCTACTTTAATTGAGAAAAAAATAATTCCTTTCTAATTTATGATATTCATCTCTTCCAGTAATTTGTTTGCTAATATGCCAGCAATCGATAGATGACAGTGGAAGAAATTTGTTTTCAGAAGCACTCTTCGTTTAATTATACTGGCCCCGAACACTGCAACTGTAGTTTACTTCATTATTCAATCGCACTTTCAGATCCCATGTGTGTGGCTTTCATTATTACAGATCATTTTTCCTTCGGATGTGTGATTTAATTTTAAGGCCTGAATCTAAATCAAAATCCTCTTCTGCTTAAAAAGGTCTCTAGTGTAATAAGAAAGGGAGGTTTATTCTGCTTTTGTGTTCGGGAATATTTCTAAATTGTGATAAAAATCAATATGAACAAAGGACAGTGAAAATTAGGCATAAAGTTTTCCTTTCTTACATAAATACACAATTGAATCCCCTCTTAAAACAATGCTGTTATCACTGGGTAGCTTCCTAATTCTTGGGTGATGTGAGCATTTAACTATGTTTTAGTTAGAGAGGTATGGTTATACTTCAGAGACATTTCCTTTGGAATATTTCTCATGCTTTGCAGTTCAAAACGAGTGTGCTATTTGTAGTCATTCTCTCAATTCCTGAATTGCTTATGCACAGCGTACCCTCTCCCACTGACAATCTCTTCAGAATGCTAGCAAACATTAAAGCCTTTCCCCAGCTGGATGGTTTCCAAGACAAGCCATGATCTAACAGAGCAAACTATTTTGTTTGTTTCCACTGGGAAACCAGTGAGTTAAAAGCCATCTCCCCAGCCCATTTTTGGAACATCCAAGCTCCAGCAGGTATTGTGACTTTGACTGTCAGCTGTGTCCCCAGTCCCAGAGCACAGAGGGCTCACATGTACTGGCTTGAGGTAAAGCCAACTCATTCATATCCTAGGAAATTTTTGAATTTGTGTCTAAAAACAAAAAACCAAAAATGGCATGATGAAATCACTTCTCATTTCACGAAATTTAAAATTCAAATATGTAGTTAGAGCAAGGGTGGAATTATTAGGCTCAAATACTTTCACGAGACAAAATAATGTGTTTGAAATCAAGCAAGAAATATTCACATTTTAAAAACCACAGTGTTGCCCTAGCTGGTTTGGCTCAATGGGTAGAGTGTCAGCCTGTGGGCTGACAAGTGGTGGATTCAATGCTGGTCAGGGGCACATACCTGGGCTGGGGGTTTGTCCCCTGTGGTGATGTGCAGGAGGCAGCTGATCAATGATTTTCTCTCATCATTGATGTTTCTACCTCTCTCCCTCTACCTTCCTTTCTGAAATCAACAAAAATATGTTTTAAAAAATCATAGTGTTATTAAGGGTTCCAGGTTTCACAGTTATACTGCAAAAGCTAACGTTTCCCTTCTTTTGAGAAAGAAATGCACACACACACACATATACACACCATTCATTGTACATTAGCTTCATTACAAAATGTTCAACTGTTATGACTGGCTATATAGAGCAAGAGTTCAGTATTGCCCCAAAGGAAAGTATAAGAAATATTCCAATTTGTTGATAGTATATACTATGTGAATTCCAAATACAGGTCATTTTTCTTCAGAGAAAGGCACTTTAAACAACCTATCATTTGAAGTATCAGAAAAAAAATTTCTAATGTAGACATTATATGTAAGCATCTACATACAATTTATGTGTTCATTTTTTACTATCATAAATGTTTTAAGCATAGCACAACTATAATAACAATATAATGAGCATGTTTATGATTACATTGATTGATATAAACAAATGAAGACCATGTGTGTTCTTCCCTCCCTAGTGTGCTCAGATTTCAAGATTATTTTTCAAATAAAATTTAGAAATGCCTTAAGTAAATTTATCATTCTCAAAATTGCCTGAAGCTTCTGAATTGTAACTATTTCCTCTAGATTTTTAGAAATACATTTTATCAAATATGTGTAGGCTATAGTAATTAATTATTGTTATAATTAATCCCTTGGTGAATTAAAAGTGAAAAGGGGAGAATAAGAGAAACTAGAGACCAACATGCTTTGTTTGAACTTGATATTTGCATACCTTCTATTTGCAGAACCTGGAATTTTGTATGTCTGTAACACAGAACATGGTGAAACTTGAATATATCTGAAATGTTTAACACTTTAAAAAAGGTGATAAATAATAAGTCTAGGGAACTCTTTCATGCTTTTGTCAATGGTGTAGTCATATATATACATATATAACAAATACCTGCCTGTTTATAACATACTAGAGGCCCAGTGCATGAAAATTCATGCACTGGAAGGGTGGTCCCTCAGCCTGGCCTGCCCCTCTCACAGTCTGGAGCCCTCAGGGGTGGGAGATGACCTGGCGATCAGGGGAAGGTGATTCCTCATCACACCTCCGCTCCTGCCACTGCCAGCAGCACAAGCCTCAGCTGGCCCTGGTTAACTGAGCCTCTGGTGGCCCTGGGCGGCTGGTGGGTTGAGGGGACTGAGGACTCTGGAGACAGGTGTGCAGAGTGCCTGCCGCCCTAGTGCCCTGGTGAGGCTGAGGGGACTGGACGCCACCATCTTGTGGCTGTAGGCACTGCCATCTTTGAGGGCATGGCAGTCAATTAGCATATTCTCTCCTTATTGGCTGTGAGCGCAGCCATATTTGAGGGCAGGGCAATCAATGAGCATATTCCCTCCTTATTGGCTGTGAGTGCTGCCACCTTTTAGGCCATGTGAGGGTAAATTAGCATATTCTCTCTTTATTAGATAGGATTAGTGTAAGCCTGCAGAGAAGGGTCTTAATCCTGTGAACTTTAGTTATGGAGAATTGACATAAAAAAGGGTTAGATTAAAGAAGTCAATGATTTCCCTTTTATGTAAAAAACCTTTAAATACTTTACCCTACCCAGTTTGGCTCAGTGGATAGATCTGCAGACTGAAAGGTCCCAAGTTCCATTCTGGCCAAAGGCACATGTGCGGGTTGTGGGCTCAATCCCCAGTAGGGGACATACTGGAGGCAGCTGATCAATGATTCTCTCTCATCATTGATGTTTCTATCTCTCTCTCTCCTTCTTCTTTCCTCTCTGAAATCAATAAAGAAATATATTTTAAAAATAAATAAGATCTCTGTAAACTACTATTTACCACTAATTAATGAATATCTAACCTAAGGACTAGAGTGACAAATCCCTTTAAGAATTTAGACCCAGGTAAATCTCATCTATTGTGATATAACAGGCATATTTAGTATTAAGTAATTATACTCCATACAGTATATTACTTCTGCTTTGCCCTTATCCATTTGATAACAGAAGTTTCTGTGGGAAATCTGGCATTCTGTTGAATATTGTCATGTATAGTATTTCTCCTTCACCTTTAACATACATTTTAGATTATTTTTCTAATTCTCAGACCCATCTACTTTGCAAATACAAAGCACAAGAAACTATGCTTTCTATTTCAAGTCCTTTTTTCATTTAAGATGTTTTTGTAAATGGAGTGAGATGATAATAGACCTGCAAGCATCTTTCAGACACACATAGCTTAATTAACATGAAATAAAGGTCAGGTAAAATGGTTGTATTTCTTGATGTTAGTTTTAATGCAATGTAATATTAGAAAAATGCTAACAATTGAGAAAAACAGAAACAAAATTATATGAGAAGATGTACAAGATGAAACAGCAGAATGAATTATTCCTTTCATCAGTTTCTTGACTGAATCCGAATCACTAATCATTGCCTTATTCTGTCTTCCTCTTTCTTGTGTGCTGTCTCTCTCCCCAGAGCCTATTAGAGGAATTATATAAAGTACTTCTTGACAAACCATATACATTTTATAGGCTATATTGAGTTCACTACAAGGGCATTTAATACCCACTTAGCTCATCCGAGGCCTTGAAGAGGGGAGGATGAGAGCCTTGAACTCCATGTTTTCTTTTTGCAAGCTTTGGTTGGGGCTTTCAAAATTCAACATATCCGTGAAGCTACACCCTGTCCAAGTTCCTGCATGTTGTTTGTGTACAGAGACTCAGCTGCCATTTCACATCACAGTACATTGATTTTTAATGATCTTCTCATTTAAACTAAAGATCTAGAAATCTAAGCTCAGTTAGGCTGCATGCTGACCTGTGTTTGAACTTCCTTCCAGCTACTCCTGGGTCCCTAGATAGATTGTTTTAACCTGAACAATTTGGATGAAGCAATCACAAAATATATAGGTTAAAAAAATTCAGTGAGGGCCATCAATAATAAAACATGAAATTGGGAATTGACTGTGATTTTGCTAAATGTAAGCCTACATATACTGTTGGCCTGTATTTTATTTGCTTTTTGGAGCTATTGCTATTATTTCCTCTATAAAACCCTATAGTTAGTTTGTCCTTTTGGGGATAGCACTGAGCTAAGTGTATCTGCTCTGAATAGCACAAATGCATGGCGAAAGTGTCACCCAGGTTTCTGTGTGTGTGTGTGTGTGTGTGTGGGGGGGGGGGGGATTTGATGCGTGAAATTATTGTAGGAAGTAGGGTAATGCAGCGTCCAAAAAGTAAGTGTGTCCACAGAGACAATGGTGGAATTTTAAAGAGAAGGAGACATTTAGGAAATTTACAGTAAGCACTTTTAATAGAGACTGAAGCGAGGCGTCAGTAATGGATCCAACAAATAAAATCCATTGGTGACAAGTGATTTCAACTTTCTAAAAGTCTCTTCTTTTTAATAAAGTAGCTATACTTATATTAGCTACTGTAGTCAATTTATTATTTTATTACACTGCTGCCTCTCAAGCCAATTAATTCAGTGGGTTAAAATAGAATGAAAATGTTCAGCAATTCTAATCAATATGTAACACTACATTGCATAAATAAAATAATTTTAAATTTGAAAATACATTTTATTTATTAAAGTCTACTCAGTAGCTGAGAAGTGTAAAAAAAAAAACTACAGTGTTTTTTATTCCAATTGTTTTCTTCTTATCGATATGCTATATACTGCTTTGGTTCATTTCCTATGACATTTAAAATAATCAGAGCTTGAACATAAAATATGTGATGATGCCTAAAGCAAAAAATATATACACGAAAACTGTATTCACCCTAAAAAAATTAAATCACTATACAAGCCATAAATATTTTTATCTCTTTTTTTTCATGACTTTTTCAGTAGTAAATGAAAATATTCAGATATGTGTTCATTGGTAATGTGTAACTTTGTGATGCTTGATTTATAAATTTTAAAACTTCTTTTAAATTTTTATACTAAAGCATCATTTATACACACCAGTATCATAATGTTCACTGAATTTTGATAATTGAATACTCCCATGTAATCACCACTCCAACGAATATGTAGAAAATTTCCATCACCCAGAAAAGTTGCCTCGGGACACTTCTCTATGAATCTTTCACCACCCACCATGTGTCCTGATTTTTGTCAGCCAATATTGGTTGCTCATTCTGAGACATCATAAAAATGAAACCATAATGAATTTTTTTTGTATCTAGCATTTCCTGCTCAATATAGTTCTTATGAGATCATACATGTGTTTAGTTGTATTAATAGTACTTTTTATTGCTTAGTGGTATTTCATTGTATAAAATACAGGAAGAATTGATTATTCATTCATATATTGATCAACATTTAGATTGTTTCCAGTTTTGACTACTATGTACTAGATTAATATAAATTTTTTGTACAACATTTTTTTTCTAGGACACACATTTTTATTGGATAAATGTGTTGCACCGAAATTATGATTCACAAAGTAAATGTATGACAAACACTTAAGGGGATAATAAAAATATATAAAGTATCTAATCTAATAAAAATAATATGCAAATTGACCCATTGACCCTCACTCCATTACACCTAAGCCACGCCCATCAGCCAAGCCATGCCCACCAGCCAATCAAAGTGGCTGTATGCAAATTAACCCAGCCAAGATGGCAGTTCGCAGCTATGGAGCTAAAGCAAACAGGAGGCTGCTGTTGCACCAGCTATGGGGGAAACTGCCTAGACTGGCTATGGCCTCCGCTCAAGGAAACAATGTTTCAGTTATAGAAGCCACAGAGCTGAAGCAAACAGGAGGCTTCATTGCCTGCCTAGGCCTCCACTCAAGGCAACAAAGTTTCAATTATAGAAGATAAATAAACCCCAGAAACCTGATTCCAGCCAGCCTTGTTAGGATGTTGGGTCAATGGGAGCTATGGGCAGCCTGAAAATGGCCCTCAATCCCTCACCCAGGCTGGCCAGGCATGCCAGCATGTGGCCCCCCCGAGGGGTCCCAGACTGTGAGAGGGCACAGGCCTGGCCAAGAGACCCCCCCCCACCCCGAGTGCACAAATTTTTGTGTACTGGGCCCCTAGTATAATATATGAACCAGAAAAGGTCACATGACTTCTATTGGTATCCTAGTGTGTGGAGTTGAGTGAATCTATTCTTTAGATAAGTTAGTTCAGAAGTTTGTTACAATATTTAGAATCAGTTCACAATATTTAGAATATTTAGAATAGCTTCAAATATTTTGAAGGTGAAATCTGGGCATTCTTTTCAACATTGCTTGAAATTTAAGCCCCAGAAACCCTCTAGAGATATTATTGAGATGCACAGGTCAGCTATCAGTTTTCCATACCATTTGAGACTTACTCTGCTTTAAAAATTAGGCTGCCAGTTTTACCATCACTTTTCTCCCTAGTTCTCCCCCTGGTTTTCTGTGCCTTGAGAAACCTCTGCTTACCTGGCCTTGCTACCCCAGTCTTTGCAGAATTGTGTGTGAGATGCTCAAAGAAGTCTCCCTCAGTTCCCTTGCCCTGTGCCCAGTGCCAATGGCACTGTCTTCCACTAGGAGGGAGAAGACCCTACAGGGAATTTCCTTAAACAATTTTGGCTTGGCCTTAATGAATAAAAAGAAAAAAAGAAAAAAGTGGGCCAAGGCACTCATGGAGGTCAGTAGAAAGATCTGTGTGTGGGTGTAGATTGACCATGGAACTAGCGTCTCCGAGTGCCTGTCTCCTGAGCCAGCCTTTATGAGGCTGCTGAATGTGCATTCCAACGGGTTCTGGTTCTCCTACTCTCCTCAGTGGCACATTCCTTGTCCAGCAGCAGGGCAGACAGTCATAGGTCTTCTTCTAAGGGCTCATCGCTGCCTTCATTATAGTTCACTTAGATTTCTAGTACTTGCAACTCTCTCATGGGTTAAACAAACAAAGAAACAAATTTATTATTTTTTTAAAGCCTACCTAGCTTTCCTATTGGAATGAGGTTGCTAAAACAGTTTCTTGTGGTTTCTGCAACCTAACTGCAAGTGAAAGCCATTAGGTCTGACTTTTCAATAAATTGTTATTGTTGGAATTTTGAGCTATAGAAAATTATATTTGCCAGACCAGCATGACTCAGTGGTTGATCATTAACCTATGAACCAGGAAGTCACAGTTAGGTTCCTAGTCAGGGCACATGCCAAAGGCTTGATCACCAGTAGGGGGCATGCAGGAGGTAGCCAATCAATGATTCTCTCTCATCATTATTGATTCTATCTCTCCCTCTTTCTCTCTTTCTCTCAGAAATCAAGAAAAATATATTTTAAAAAATAAAGTCATATTTATCTGTACCAGGTAAAATGGTGTCTTAAAGGACAAATTAATTTTAACTAAAATCAGAATCCAAGAAAGATAGGATTTTCTCCAACAGATGGTATACCATATGGCTAAAGTTTAAGACAGAGCACAGTCAAATATAGAAAAAATAAGTTTAATAAATGCGAACTTTCATTTTATGTTCCATAGGAAAAGAAACATATGGATAGTCATTAGAAAATATATAGGTTCATTGTAAAAGGAGCTTCTTCAATTCATAATTTTGTTGTCTTTTAAATTTAGAAGTCTGATTATGTTGCACATATTTTCTCCTTGTTTACCTACATCCACTTTATTTTTATTCCTGTTTTTTTTTATTGTTTATTTTTTATTCCATCCTTAGAGGAGAAGGATGATGAGGATGAGGATGAGGAGAAGAAGAAGAAGAAAAAGAAGAAGAGAAAGAGGAAGAGGAAGAAGGAGAAGGAGAAGGAGAAGAAGGAGGGGAAGGGGAAGGGGAAAGGGAAGAAGAAAGAGGGAAAGAGAGAGAGAGAGAGAGACATCATTGTGAGTGGGAAACATTGATCCATTGCCTCTCTCATGTGCCCCCATCTGGAATTGAATCCACAACTCAAGTATGTTTCCTGATGGGGAATCAAACCGAAAACATTTTGGTGCATGGGGCAATGCTCCAACCAACTGAGCTACGTGGGCAGGATCATCCTTTTTATTTTTATTTATTTATTTATTTATTTATTTATTTATTTATTTATTCATTTATTTATTATTTTTTTATTGTCTAAAGTTTTACATATTTCTCCTTTTTCCCTGCTTGACACCCACCCCCCAGCCATTCCCACTCTGGGCAAGCCCCCATCACCCCAGTGTCTGTGACCATTGGTTATGCATCCGAGAGATGCAAATCAAAACAACAGTGAGATATCACCTCATACCTGTCAGAATGGCTATCATCAACAAATGACAAGTGCTGGTGAGGATGTGGAGAAAAAGGAACCCTCCTGCACTGCTGGTGGGAATGCAGACTGGTGCAGCCATTGTGAAAGACAGCATGGAGTTTCCTCAAAAAGTTAAAAATGGAACTCCCATTTGACCCAGTGATCCGACTTCTAGGATTATATCCCAAGAAACCAGAAACACCAATAAAAAAAGGATATATGCATCCCTTTTGATTTTTAAAGTAAACTTTAACATTGGAAATAAAACTCTATAGGCAATGATATAAAATGATATAAAATTACGAAATATAGCAAGTCCAGAATATTGAGATAATTATATTTGAAGCTTTAATGTTTGTACAATTATAATAACACAAGAGGCCCGGTGCATGAAATTCATGCACGGAGGTGGGGGGAGGCCAAGCGGTGAGGTCCCTCAGCCTGACCTGCACCATCTCCCATTCTGGAGCCCTCAGGTGATGTGGTACTGATGGCTTGGGCCCACTCCCCATGGGTCTCAGCTCTCTCTGGGTCCTGTCTGCTCTACACCATGGAATGGGAAAGAAGGCCCTGCTGGGTGCTGCCTCTGGGACCTCTTGCCTGCTAGCAGGTCACTGTGGTAACCGCCCAGCAGGCCCTGCTTGGTGCTGCCTGCAGACCTGCTTGCCTGCTGGGCTCACGTTGCCTGAGTAACCCCACCAGCGTCCTCCCAGCTGCCATGAGTGCCACCATCTTTGTCACAGGGTGATGGTTAATTTGCATATTACTCTTTTATTAGATAGGATCTATACTATTAAATATTGTAATAAGAAGCACTAAAATAATGTTTGAGTACCTCTATATTAACATAAGATTCTCACAGAATGCCTTTTAAACTTTCTGATTCACTATAGAATATTTGCAATTCATGAAACATGAAAGAAAGGTTTTTTTACACAATAGAAAACTGATAGAACTTTAAAACTTGCAAATATTAGCATGCAACATAATAGCAAACAAATAGGATAACAAAATATTTTAATATTTTTACGTATATCAGACATTTTGTATATTCATTGCTAATATACAACTCCGCTTAAGTTGATATAAAAGATTTAAAAGTTTAAAGTTTTAAATGATAATACTTAATATAAGCACTAGAAAACATATATAAAAGCATTAATTCACCCAAAATTAATAAGAGATTATGTTAACATTTAATATTTATTTAGAGCATTACAATATACAAAATATTTATATTATTTTAGCTACTTAATAGATCTGTGATTTTATAATTAACAATTATGTGTGAAAAAAAGAATTTCAAAATGATTGCCTAAGATCTCACATTTGGTAACTGCTAGTACATAATACAAATATTTTTAATTCAGTACACATCGCCATTAAATTGATTAGAATGCACTTATTAACACCTATATAAACTATATTACTTTAAAAAAACTGCTTATAAGTTTCCTTGTTTTAAAGTCTATTTTGTCTGATATTAATACAGCTACTCCAGCTTTCTTTGTATTATATTTATATAGTACACCTTTTACTAACTAATTTTTAACTTACCCATATCATTTTACTTAAAGTTTCATGTAAACAGAAAATAATTGGATCTTATTTATTTAATCAGAAAATCTCTGTCTTTTAATATATTTTATTGATTTTTTTTACAGAGAGGAAAGGACCGAGATACAGAGTTAGAAACATCGATGAGAGAGAAACATCAATCAGCTGCCTCCTACACACCTTCTACTGGCGATGTGCCTGCAACCAAGGTACATGCCCTTGACCAGAATTGAACCTGGGACCCCCAAGTCCACAGGCTGACACTCTATCCACTGAGCCAAACTGGTTAGGGCAAGAAAACCTCTGCCTTTTACAAGTGTGCTCAGACTATTTATATATATTACTAGAGGCCTAGTGCATGAGTTTGTGCACCAGTGGGGTACTTGGCTTGGCCTGCGGGATCAGATTGAAACCGGATTGCAAGTGCTGGCCAGGCCGAGGGACCCCACCTGTGCACAATCAGGGCCAGGGAGGGACATGGGAGGTTGGCCAGCTGGTGAGGGACTGCAGGAGGGCTCTAGGGCATGTGTGGCCCATTGCATTCAGTCCTGATTAGCCAGACCCCATAAGCAAGCTAACTTACCAGTCAGAGTCTGCCCTCTGCTGGTCAGTGCACATCATAGTGACTGGTCAACTGCTCGACTATCTGCCTCCTGGTGGTCAGTGCATGTCATAGTGAAGAGTTGAGCAGACTTAGCATATCATTAACATATTTTCCTTTTAGTTTCTTTTTTTTTTTTTAATCTTTATTGTTCAGATTATTACAGATGTTTCCCTTTTTCCTCCCCATAGCTCACTTCCACCTGGTTTCCACCCCACCCCAGGCCTTCGCCCCTCCACTGTCCTCATCCATAGGTGTAAGTTTTTTGTCCAATCTCTTCCTGCACCTCCCGCACCACTTTCCCTCTGAGAATTATCAGTGCCCTCCCTTTCCATGCCTCTGATTCTATTACATTCAGCAGTTTGTTCTGTTCATCAAAGTTTTTATTCATTTGATTTTTAGATTCACTTATTGATAGATATATTGTTCATATTTTTTTTTATCTTTACATTTTTCTTCTTCTTCCTCTTCTTAAAGAATACCCTTCAATATTTCATACAATACTGGTTTGGTGGTGATGACCTCCTTTAGCTTTTTCTTGTCTGTGAAGCTCTTTATCTGACTTTCAATTTTACATGATAGCTTTGCTTGGTTGTAGGTTCTTGCTATTCGTCACTTTGTATATTTCTTGCCAATCTTTTCTGGCCTGCATAGTTTCTATTGAGAAATCAGCTGACAGTTATATGGGCACTCCCTTGTAGGTTACTGTTTATCTCTTGCTGCTTTCAAGATTCTCTCTTTGTCTTTTGCCCCTGGCATTTTAATTATGATGTGTCTTGGTGTAGTTCTCTTTGGATTCCTTTTTTTGGGGCTCTCTGTGCTTCCTGGACTTGTTAGTCTATTTCTTTCACCAAGTAGGGGAGGTTTTCTATTATTATTTCTTCAAATAAGTTTTTAATATCTTGCTCTCTCTCTTCTTCTGGCACCCCCATAATTTAGATGTTGGTACACTTGAAGTTGTCCCAGAGCTCCTTACACTATCATCATATTTTTGGATTCTTTTTCTTTTTTCTCTTCAGGTTGGGTGTTTTTTGCTTCCTTGTACTTCAAATCTTTGACTTAATTATTGGGATCCTCTAGTCTACAGTTGAATCTCTGTATATTATTCTTTATTTCAGTCAGTGTATGCTTAATTTCTGACTGGTCTTTTTCCATTTTTTTGGCATTCTCACTAAGATCCTTGAAGGTCTCATTAAGGTCCTCAGAGGTTTCTAGAAGATTCTTGAGTAACCTTATAACTGTGGTTTTGAACTCTATGTCCAGTATTTTGCATCCATTTCTTTTATTTGTGACATCTTTCTTTGTCTCTATATTTTGGTTGCTTCTCTGTGTTTGTTTCTATGTATTGGGTAGCTGCTAAGTCTCCATGAGTTGAAAGAGTGGCCTTGTGTGGTAGGTTTCCTATAGGCCCAGTGGCTCAGCCTCCCCAGTCACCTGAGGTGGACACTCTTGGTACACCCCTTTGTGGGCTGTTTGCACAGTCTTGTTGTAGTTAAGCCTTGATTTTTGTTGGTATCACTGGAAGGAATTGACCTCCAGACCAATTGGCTGTGAGGACCAGCTGTGTCTATAATGGAAGAGCAGCTGTGTAGGAGACACCCTAATGGGGCAGGACTTGCTTCAGTGGGGTTTTTGTGCTCACTGAGTCTTCCCCTTGAGTGTGTCACTTATGGATGTGAAGAGTTGTAATCTGGTCTTGCACTGACTACTGGGTACACTGGCTCTTAGATCTCCAAGGAGGTGCAAAGTCAGCCACTGCCTGGGGCCACCCACCAGGAGCTACAGAGAGATCTATAGATTCCTCCTCTTTGTATCAGGTTTGGACCTGCACAGACGAGGCCTGGTTGTGCAGCAAGGCAGGCTGCTGCTGCCTGCTTGACAGGTTTTAGGCTGAGAAAGGGCAGGCCATTCATAGGCAAAGCCACTACACACAGCTTGGGTTGGGCTGTAAATTGGGAGGGGTGGGTCTCAGGGAATCTCCTGGGCTGAGCAAATAGCAATGGCTGCCAGTCAGTCCTGCACAGGAGAGGTCCTGATGCAGGAACAATGACCACTGTGAACACCTTCTTTCTGAAAGAAAGCTACCCTCATGTTTCAGCCTGATGCCAGACAGTCCAGTTTCTCCCTGTATGCTGGGTCACCGGAGTCTCTCCCAGAACTAGAGAAATTAGGAGCTTATATCTCTATCCTGATTAAGAAAAGCAGTGCACCCAGTTGCCAGCCCCTTCCATGTGTGCCTCTTCACCTCCTACCAGTCTCAATGCACTTTCTTCTTTACCTCTAGTTGTAGAACGTCCACTCAGTCAGCTTTCTCCTGGTTCTGGATGATAGTTTTGCTGTCTTTTAGTTGTAATTTTGATGTAGTTGTGAGAAGCAGTAAGTACAGGTGTTTACCTACGCTGCCATCTTGGTTGTCCCTATCATTAGCATATTATGCTTTGATTGTTTGGACAACCAGACAACTGGACCCTTAGCATTCTAGGCTTTTATTATATAGGATAATTATTGATATATATTGTATCTCCCAAAAATGTATACACACAGTTTGAATAATTATAAATTCAATGTTTATTAAAATATATTTTATTTTCAAAATTGAGCTACCAGCTATTAAACTGAGTATACATTTCTTGGGACACCTTATATTAAGATTTAGGTTTACCCTTTTACTACTTATTTTTCACCTGTGCTCTCTTCTGTTATTTTAAAATTATTTTTATATTTATTTAGTTATTTTAATTAAATTTATTGGGGTGACATATAATCTAATAAAAGAGTAATATGCAAATTAACCATCACTCTGAGACACTTAAGCCACACCCACCAGCCAACCCATGCCCACCAGCCAATCAAAGCAACTGTATGCAAATTAACCTAGCCAAGATGGTGGCCCACAGCTACAGAGCTAGAGCAAACAGGAGGCTTCTGTTTGGAGGAAACTGCCTGGCTCAGCTGGCTGGGCCTCTGCTCAAGGCAACATAGTTTCAATTATAGAAGCCACAGAGCTGAAGCAAACAGGAGTGTTCATTGCCTGCCTACGCCTTGGCTCACGACAACAAAATTTCAATTACAGAAGATAAATAAACCCCAGAAACCTGATTCCAGCCAGCCTGGTTGGGACATTGGGCCAATGGGAGCTGTGGACAGCTTGAAAATGGCCCTTAGGCCCTCACCCAGGCTGTCCACACCCCAATGGGATGAGGGTCCCCACTCGGGGGCTTGGCCAGACTGCAAACAGCCATCAGCCCCTTACCCAGGCTGGCCAGGCACGCCAGCAGATGGACATCCCCTGTGGGGTCCCATACTGTGAGAGGGCACAGGCCGGGCTGAGGGACCCCCCAAGTGCACAAATTTTTGTGCACCGGGCCCCTAGTTGGTTAATAAGATCATATAGGTTCCAAGCATACATTTTTGTGATACATAATATGTATATTGCATTGTTTGCCCACCATTCAAAGTCAAATCATTTTCTGTCATTATATACTTGGCTCCCTACATGACATTTTTGAGTCTGTTATCTATTACACAAAAAAGCCAAGTATTATACAGAAGTCTTCTAGGTTCTGTTTCAGTATGCTATACATATTAACCCAAGTCAGGGTGTAAAAGTAATAATATTAAAATGTTAACCTCTATCATATCAATCCAGTATCTGGGAACTTTAGTGATATCTAAAAAGAATTTTAGAATAAAAAAATGGTATTTTGTTGTATTTGTTTCTCAAGTGCTTAATATACTTGTTAATATAAATTTGTCAATAAGTTCTTAATATCCTATCTAATAAAATAGTAATATGCAAATTAACCATCACTCTGGGACAAAGATGGCAGCGCCCATAGCGTTGGGGGCAGACACTGGCGGCATCACCCTGGCAATGTGAGCCCAGCAGACATTGCCTTGGCAACCTGTGAGCAGGTCTCACTACTCTGGAGCAGGCAAGTACAGCCAGCAGACAGCCAACCAGGAGGGGCTGCTCATGAGTCACTATGGTGATTGGAGAGCAGGCAAGGCCCACCGGCTGTGGGCAGCATGCAGAGCATGGCTTGCCTGTCTCCTGGTCACCGGGGCAAGATCCCGGAGCAGGCAAGGCTGGCCCAGCCGCGGGGCATCGTGCAGGGCAAGGTCTGCCTGTCTCCTGGTCACCAGGGCAAGATCCGGGTGGAGGCAAGACCGGCCCAGCCATGGGGCCGCGTGCAGGCCATGACCTGCCTGTCTCCAGGTCTCTGGGGCAAGATCCTGGAGCAGACAAGGCCGACTTCACCAAGGGGCATGGGCAAGGCCAGCACGACCAGGGGCAGCACGTAGGGCATGGCCTACCTGTCTCCTGGTTGCCACGGTGAGATCCAGGCGCAGGAAAGGCTGGCATGGCTGTGGGGCACAGGCAAGGCTTTCCTGGCCATGGGGCAGAGTGCAGGTGGGGCCTGCCTGCCTCCTTGTTGCCTGCTGGGGCGAGATCCAGGAGCAGGCAAGGCCAGCTGGGAGGCAGCATCCAGCCCTGGCCACAGCTCAAGGGAGAGAACTACATGCAGGCGAGGCCAGGAGCCTGAGAGATCCACACAGAGGGGTGCCTGCTCCAAGCTTCCAAGGTGTGCACTGTTCCAAACCGCAGATGCAGCTGGGGATAGGCCCTCAGTGGGGACACACATACAGGGCGCTTGTTCTGAGCCTCTGCAGTGCAGCTGGGGGCAGGACCCCAGAAGACACATACACACACACAAACACACACACAGACACATGGCACCTTCCACACTGGGGCTATCAGTAGGACTTCCACTGAGGGATCCTGGACACTGAGAGGTCACGGGCTGGGCTGAGGGACCCCCCTGAGTGCACAAATTTTTGTGCACTGGGCCTTTAGTCTGTATAATAAGAGGTTCATTGTAATAAGGAAAGCTCATATTAATTATCTTATGAGTAAAATCACTTCAAAACTTATAAATATTTATATTTATACTAGAGGCCTGGTGCACTAAATTTGTGCACTCAGGAGGGTCCCTGAGCCCAGCTTGCACCCTCTCACAGTCCGGGAGTGGAATGTCTTACTGCCACTGTGCTCACCAGCTACAAACCCAGTTTCTGGCTGAGCAGTGCTCCCCCTGTGGTCAGTGGGCATCATAGGGACTGGTCAGTCTGCCATTTGGTCAATTTACATATTAGCCTTTTATTATATAGGATTAATAATGTATGATAAAAAATGGGAGGCATTTATTCCTCGTATACTAAGAAATTGCCCATGGAAGAGATTAAAATCTAGCAGGATTCTGCAAGGTGGGGAAAGCAAAAAACACAGAGCAAAATGAAAAAGTACAGTGTTCTCAGAGGTTGGTGAAAGCAAAGATTTTAGTTTTACTAGGCCAAACAATATTTTTATATGGGATTAGTAGGACATAAGTCTTCTTAAATCCTTATTAAAAACACACACACACTTAACTTCTCTTTCCTTATATCTTATCATTATTAATATTTAAACACCTGACTTCTTTTTCTTTCTTTTTTTAAATCAGATTCATTAGGGTGACATTGGTTAATAAGGTCATATATATTTCAGGTATAGATTTCTATGATACTGTGTGGCCATCCCCCAAAATCACATCATCTTCCATCACCATGTATCAGACCCCCTTCACTCCCCGTTCCCCCCCCCCACACACACACACACAACACTTCCTTCTGGCAACCACCACATTGCTGCTTGTGTCCATGAATTTCCATTTATATCCACAGATGAGTGAAATCATATGATTCTTAGCTTTTTCTGACTGATTTATTTCACTTAGCATACTATTCTCTTAAGTACTCCACTCTCTGAGAACTTACTAGCAATTGCATGATGACTCTTCATGTATTTCAAACATTATAAGATCTACATTTTTTTGGGTGCTCCTCACTTCCCTCATGCCCTAACTTTCCTCTGCTACCCAACTTTAGTTTAGTCATTACAATAATTAAGTTGTATTAACTTCTACCCTATTCTCATTTTGTCAGACTCTCTTGGTAGTAACAATCCTGGTTAAATAAAATGTCCGTTACTCCATACTCTATAGCCAGTGTTTTTCTAGCTAACTTAACGTGGCTAGAACAGGTCCTAGGTCTTGTCACCAAGTCATTCTTTAAGAGAAATTTTGTAGTCAGTAGTGTTCAACCTCAGAATGTTTCAGCAGTTAAATTTTTCAGCACCCTTTAGGAACCTAACATTTTGTTGGATTATAAAAGTGATATTATGTATATGAACATATCATATCTATTATGGCAATTATGGGATACCACAGCCAGTAAGTAGTTAGAAAGTTGTTTTCCACTCAGTAATGATAGCCTAATGTTGATCATGTTAATTATAAAATTTTCAATTTCAAAAGCAGTAAAAATCAGGATAAATAACAGATACTGGATAGCATGCATATTTAACAATGAATTGTTCACATCATGTATGAGTATTTTTGCTAAATGTTTAGGCGGTTTTTGGTGTGTGTGTGTGGTTTTTTTTTTCTGTTTATTTTTTAAACAATCTATCAACTTGCTTTTGTTGGGTATTTTCCCAAATGATAATCAGCCTGATCATTAATCAGAAATGAAGGAAAAATCAAAGCTGTTACTCCATTCGTTTTAAAGAGACAGTTTTGCATGACAATTGTTTTATATTTCAATGAAAGTTTTATTATCCTGTATAATAAAGAGGTAATATACAAACTGACCATCACTCCAACACACAAGATGGCCACCCCCATGTGGACACAAGATGACACCACAAGATGGCCAGTAGGGGAGGGCAGTTGTAGGTGATTAGACTAGCAGGGGAGGGCAGTTGTGGATGATTAGGCTAGCAGGGGAGGGAAGTTGGAAGGGACCCAGGCCTGCAGAGGAGGACAGTTGTGGGGGGGCAGACTGGCAGGGGAGGACAATCAGGGGCAATCTGGCTGGCAGGGGAGTGTAGTTAGGGGCAACCAGGCTGGCAAGGGAGGGAAATTAGAGGTGACTGGGCCAACAGGGGAAGGCAGTTGGGGGCGACCAGGCCTGCAGGGGAGAACAGTTAGGGGCAACAGACTGGCTGGCAGGGGAGGGCATTTAGAAGCAATTGGGCCAGCAGGTGAGCAGTTAAGTGTTGATCAGGCTGGCAGGGGAGTGGTAAGGGTGTGCTCAGGCTAGCAAGCAGAAGCGGTTAGGGGCAATCAGGCAGGAAGACAGGCAAGTGGTTGGGAGTCAGCAGTCCTGAATTGTGAGAAGGATGTCTGGGGGCCTAAATGGGCAGTTGGACATCCCTTGAGGTGTCCCAGATTGGAGAGGGTGCAGGCTGGGCTAAGGAACACACACATACCCCGTGCATGAATTTCATGCACCGGGCCTCTAGTGATATTAATAAATCACACTATACAAATGCTTCCAATATTTCTAAGCATGGGAACTCCTTTTGGAATTTCTTTCTCCTATAGGTCATATGGGCACAGTAGATATATCAGAAGCTCCCAATGAATATGTGGTTTTAGTAAAGATGGACAAGTGAGTTGAAAAGTCAGAGTAAGGCTTACAGCATTTAGTGACATAAAGGGTGGAAATACTGTTTCATTAACTTTTAGAAATATTCATTTTTGTTTTACAAGTTGATACCATGCTAGTTATAACCAGAGACAATATACAGTTTTTAAATATTCATGTAATATTTTTATGAAGAAGTCTTCTTAAGGCAATACTTCATTTATAAAAATATTTTATAGATGTGGATTTTACATAATGTTAGTTTACTCAATGTATATATGTAATATATAAATTTATTATATATTTACGTTCTTTCAGATGATATTTTTACTAGGTATAAGCTTTTAAAGGAGAAGACAATATGAAGTTTTGTGAAATATCTTAAGCAACAGTTAACATTTCATAGTTCACTACCCTTGAAATACACAGTAAAATGATGAAATATATATACAGTGAAGCTTGGAGTCAGATTCTATATTGCTTCATCAGTACTCAGTTGCAAAGTATAAAAGTTTAGGTTGTAATAAAATAAACTATATATCACAGCCACAAAACATATTAAATGTAAGGAAATTTTTCAGCAAAATTTTTTGTAATATTGGTTTTCATAATCACAAATATTATTTTGTTAACCTTATAATCATTTAAACTCTAACAGCCCCAAAAGTTCATTGTAGTCATTTTTTCTTTATATCTTACTGGAGTCCCAGTGCATGAAATTCATACACAGGTAGGGTCCCTAGGCCTGGCTGGTGATCATGGCCAGCTGGAGCCTTCCTTTCCCTAGCTGCCAGCTGCTGGCTGGGGCCTTCCTTCCTTTGGCTGTGGGTAGCCAGCCCCACCCCCCACTTACACCCCCCATAGCATGTCTCTGTCTGCATCTGCTGCCACCCACCTCTGGATCGCCATTCCCCATTGGACGATTGGCACCTGCTGGCATGAGGAGGGACTGGGAGGTTAGCCAGCAGGCCACAATCAGGTGATCAAGGTGGTCTGTGTGTGTCATAGCGACCAGTCATTCTGGTCATTCAGCTGTTCAGCTGTTGGGTTGCTAGGCATACATATATATACTTGAGGCCTGGTGCACAAAAATTTGTGCACTTGGAGGAGGGGGGTCCCTCAGCCTGGCCTGTGCCCTCTCGCAGTCTGGGACCCCTCAGGGGATGTTGGAAGGGACCCCCGTGCCTGGCCAGGCTGGGTGAGGGGATGATGGCCGTTTCAGGCTGCCCACAGCCCCTTCAGGGTTCGGATCTCTACTGGGGTACCTGGCTGGGAGAAGCTACCTGAGATTTATTTAACTTCTTTAATTGAAACTTTATTGCCTTGGTCCTCTGCTCAAAGCCTGGGTTGCCCCTGGCAACCCAAAGTCCCAGCCTGGCAGATATCTGGAGTTTGTGGATCTTCTCTAATTGAAACTTTGTAGCCTTGAGTAGAGCTCAGGGCCTGCAGGGTCCTGGCTTCCTCCATTGCCTGGGGCAACTCCAGCTCTGTGGCCACTGCCATCTTAGTTGAGTTAATTTGCATATTTGCTCCTGATTGGTTGGTGAGCATGGCTTGTGGACATGGCTTGCGGTGTAATGGAGTGAGGGTCAATTTGTATATTACTCTTTTATTAGATTTATATATATATATATATATATATATATATATATATATATATGAATAAGTTGGAAATATTCTATTATTTTATTTTATTTAAAAATATTTTATTGATTTTTCACACAGATGAATGGAGAGGGATAGAGAGTTAGAAACATCAATGAGAGAGAAACATTGATCAGCTGCCTCCTGCACACTCCCCACTGGGAACGTGCCTGCAACCAAGGTACATGCCTATGACTGGAATCGAACCTGGGACCCTTGAGTCCACAGGCCAACGCTCTGAGCCAAACCAATTAGGGCTATTCTATTATTTTAAAATAACAATAAAAATGTCATAAAAACTGGAGAACAACATCTCTACCTGCTTATCTAAGCTAGGATTAAATGACTTTTATTTTGTGCAACATAAAACCCATAGATATAAAGGATACAAATTTTTAATAAAAATAATTGAAAAAGTCATACTTTAATTTTAAAGGAAGAATTATGCCACTATTGTCCATGGACATAAATATTTGGGTTGATAGTTTCAGAGGCTTCATGGTAGGGATCAGAAAATAACATCCTTTTCAAAGCCTGAAATCTGCATGAGTTTATGCTTTTAGAAAAGTTCTGCTGACCAGCATAAGGAAGTTGTCAAGACAGTTACTTTCTGCCCAGGAAACTGTGTACAATGTTATGACATTATTTCTCTAACCTCATATAGAGATTTCTTTTAAAAAATGGGTAGATGAATCCAAATTTAATCAAATGAGAAAATATGAATGCCAAGGATAAAGACTAATTCTCTATCACTACTGAGGAAGTAAAAAGAGCAAGTAGGATTATGTATAGGGGTAGGGTACTCTTTATATATATAAAGTTATACATATAAGAAGATATACAAACAAAGCTGATGGAAATAATAATAATCAGGGATAGATAACTTGCTTTAAAATTGACAATAAAAATATTTTAGTGGCTTGCTCTCAATTGCATTTATACAACTCCATCTCAAGTAATTGATTGAGGTAAATATTTAGGAACATATTTACTGCACTCTGTAAGCAATGCTAGTGAAAGCTCACAAAGGCACAGAATTATACTCACTGTTTAATATCTTTGCTGATGAAAATATTATGCTTTGGATTAAAATTTCAAATTGTTGTAAAATCCAAGTTTTCAAATGAATGCGTGAATAGTGAATTTCAGTAGTGTCAGATCTCAGTGTTATTCCTTTGTATGAGGGAAAGGATGAGACACAGGTTCCTGCTATTTGATTATTTGTCCATTTATCATGTCTGGTCTGTGCTTTCCTCAGAGCACCCTACAGAGGACTGTGTGACTAAAAGGTTTTCCCTTATATGTAATTTGAAAGAGCACAAATGATATGCAATCACATACAGTGTTAGAAAAATTATGACCATCTTGTTTCCAGAGAGATTCACATTTAGCCTCAATTTACTCCCAGAAAGCACATTTTTCTGAGGGTCACCAGTAAATAAAGGGCAAACTTCCTGCAACTCCAATTGGAATATGTCCACAGGCTGGTAACGTCACAGATTTTATGCCCTCACATTGTAGATTTAACTGGCAGAGAGGCAAGGGGCCGCAAACACAGTGACTGTGATCATCTTCCTATTATATTCTTTCTCTTGCCTTTTTCTTACATTTCTAGACATTTCTGAATTTCTAGACATTTTTTCAGCTTCCATTTCCATAGAATTATGAATTGGTATAAGATGAACCATTCACGGATAGCCCTTGGTTTTAGAAAACATAAATGGCATAAGAAGGAAAGACACACTCAAGTTGTTCTAAGAAAAACATGGGAGGTGGGTTTAAGGTAAAGAGAGAGCCTATTCTATTATCTGGATATTGAGAAACATTGTTTTTCTTTTTGCTCCACATGGTATCTAGGCCAGCATCACTTGGAAAAAAGTTATTTCATCCTGCAATTTTTCCTGGTGTTTTCATTTATTTAATTTTTAAATTATTTTAATTGCAGTTATTGGGGTGACATTGGTTCTCAAAACCATACAGATTTCTAGTATACAACTCAATACACTTCAAAGGGATTAGCAAAAAAAATACGTAAAACATAGACACAGACAACAGTGTGATGCTAATCAGAGGTAACGGGGGATGGGAGATGGACGGAGGGGGGCATGTGGGGTAAAATGGGGACAGAAGAGATGTTGCTTTGGGTGATAGGCACACGATGTAGTGTGCTGATGACTTATAGTGAGTCATCCTGTGATTGTATTGCCCATTCTGGCGTTACTGGAAGGGATCTTTTCAATATCGGGCTGGGACGGAGGTCACTGCGGGTGGGAAGGCCAGTCTAGAAGGTGGGTGGGAAGGGAGCGCCTTCTGAGGTCTAAGTGTGTGACTCTGGTCTCTGAGGCTTTGTCTTTCTGGTTTTTGCTCACCTCATCTCACTCCTCATTTCCTCCTGGTGTCCTGATAGTAATGAAAATAAACTTTATAGGTTTTAGTACACTTGTCAGATGGATCATTTGCTTTCTAACTAAGTTTCTTCTTCCTTTTTTTTTTTTAAGGTTCACAGGTCAAATTTATTAAGTTACTTTGATTAAGTAGTGGTTAAGTTCTGTTTTTAAAAGTTCAAATTCACTATAAACCCATGTTTATTTATTTTCCCCCCTTTTAGATGTCTTCTTATGGCTTTAGATACTTCAGTTATTTTCTATTCAGAAATTATTATTAGGTGTATTCAAGAATTTTTATATATTTAGTAATATTCAGTATCTATTGTGTGCCTGTCTCTCCTCAAGTTACTGAGAAACAATAGTGAACATGTCAGAGAAAGTTTTGCTCTGATGGAACTAAAATTCTAGTTGGTGGCAATTAATAAGTAAAATGTATCATTTCAGGCAGTGATTAATGTTAGGGGGAAAAAGTACTCATACAGCATGGAGAATCAATTTGCTTAACTTGGACAAAATTTCCTGGTATGTTTAAAGTATGTTTTGGTGGTATATAATAGTCAGTTTAAACTTTTGGTTAGAAACTGCATATTATAACTGCCAACACTCCAATAAAATCAACTGAAGAACTTGTATGCATGCATATAAGCATAACCAATGGACATAGACACTAGGTGGCTGAGGGCATGTGCTGAGGGGTGGGGGAGAATGGGGAGAGGTTAATGGGAGGAAAGAAGATATATGTAATACTTTAAACAATAAAGAGTTAAAATAAAATCTAATCCAATAAAAGAGTAATATGCAAATTAACCCTCACTCCATTACACCTAAGCCATGCCCACCAGCCAAGCCACACCCACCAGCCAATCAAAGTGACTCCATGCAAATTAACCCAGCCAAGATGGCAGCCAGCAGCCATGGAGCTAGAGCAAACAGGAGGCCAGTGATGGAGGAAACTGCCTGCCTAGGCCAGCTGTGGCCTCCGCTCAAAGCAACAAAGTTTAAATTATAGAAGCCACGGAGCTGAAGCAAACAGGAGGCTTTGTTGCCTGCCTAGGCAGGCTGTGGCCTCTGCTCAAGCTAACAAAGTTTCAATTATAGAAGAAAAATAAACCCCAGAAACCTGCTTCCAGCCAGCCTCGCTGGGACCTTGGGTCAATGGGAGCTGTGGCCAGCCTGCAAACAGCCCTCAACCCCTTACCCAGGCTGGCCAGGCACCCTAGTAGAGACCCAAACCCTGAAGGGTCTGTGGGAATCCTAAAAACGGCTCTCAACCGCTCACCCAGGCTGGCCAGGCATGCCAGAAAGTGGACATCCCCAAGGGTTCCCAGATTGCGAAAGGGCATAGGCCTGGCTGAGGGATCCCCCTGAGTGCACAAATTTTTGTGCACCGGGCCCCTAGTAAACTAATAAAATAAAGGAAATGAGGCTACACGATGATGATAACCTCCTGTCTGAGGTGGATTGTCAGCCTTGGGCTGACCCTAAAATCCAGACACCGCATACCCCATAGTAACAGAAGTAGTTTCTATTGCATTTTGTAAGAAATAATTGCTGTTAGTTATGAGGAGGGATATCATTTACTATGTGTGCAAAAAAAATTACTAGAAAGTTACTGACTTAAAACACCACCCATTAATCACTTTATAGTTTTGTGGGTCAGGAATCTACCTGGGCATGGCTTAGCTGGTTTCTTCCTCTGCTCAGTATCTCTCAAGGCTGTGGTCCATCTCCTCATCTGGCACTCAGGGTCCTCTTTCAAACTCCGGGGTGATTGCCAGAATTCAGTTTCTTGCAGTAGGTTTAGGGTTGAGACTCTCAGCTCCTAGAGACTGCCTGCCCACAGTTCCGTCCCATATAGACCTCCCCATAGGCAGTTACATAATGGCAGATTGCTCTTTGAGGTCAATAAGGGAGTCTCTTATTCCAGTTAGAAGTGTGGAGTCACCTAATCACAGAAGGGACCTCTCTTCACCATTTCTATATCACACACTAATCAATGGGTGAATTGTATCACCTTTGCCATGTTCTACTAAAACAAATCATAGGGTTCTCACATACTCCAGAGGAGGAGATGTAACAAATGCCTGGATACCAAGTCCATAAATTAGTGAAGGCCACCCTCAGGTCTGTCAGCCATGAGGTATCTCGGAAGAATAGAGGAAAACAATGTTTTTTTCTTTTATAGTTATAACTCACCTCAATCGACACAGTTAGATGCTAAAATACCAGGATTCTTCAGTCAGGAACAAGTTGTTCTTGTTCATACATTAAAAGCAAGCCCTCAGTTGAAGATGTCTAGCTCAGCTTGAGTGTCTGTTTCTTGTCCTTCCCCAAACTCCGTTAAAACTATGAAATGAGAAATTGTACTGCTAAAAGACCGTGGGTACAAAAGAGCTTTCAACAAATATCTGGAAGAGAACGGAGAATGAGAGCCTGGAGGTGGATGGCACAGCTCATGAAGTGGAGGCTCACAATATACAGAAGAGGGTGGATACGGACAACAGGACTCCGGAGGGTTCCTAGACTGTGAGGGCACAGGTCAGAGGCTTCAGCAGGACTGCTGTCAATCAGAAACTGCTTATCGGGAGGTGTCAGCTCATCCCACTCTTGCCCCCACTAGCCCAAGCAGGTTAATCTGGTCATGCTCGTTATTTTTACAATTTGTTGTTATTTCTTAAATGTTAAACTACATGAAAATGCAATATTAAACCAAAATGCAGAGACTGTCAGCCTCCAATAATACATCTGTGGTGTCTTATTTAAATTGAGCTGTAATCTGCTTCTCTAAGACACTACATTTTAATCATTTATTATGCTAGCAGTTATTTACAAAGTGAGGAATATCTTTCTTTACTAAAACTTTCCCTTAGTGACCTTTTTTGAATAACATACTTCATCCCTATTCATTATGAAAATTTACAAAGTGGAGAAAAAAATAAATATAGAAACAAATTAGTTTGCCATAAATCTTTTCTTAAAAAGAAATCAGCATGGTTTTTAATAACTTTGGGGTTATTTTATTAATTTTAATATCTTTTAGTTCACAGAGCAAATACCATTGCATTATTTTCATTTATGTTACTATAAATGTTTGTGTAAATTAATGTTATGGTTCATGTTATGTTATTAGTTCATGTTTTAATAATCATAATTTATTTAAGCCCTTGCTTACTGCACACTTCAGTTTTCACTTTTACCTCTTCTAGATTAAACCATTGCAAGAATCATTACATGATGTGCTTGATTCTTTGTATAGAATCCTAATGTAGGTTCTCCAGAATGACCCCCAGCTACTCAGGGCCTAGGCAACAGGCACCGAATGGCCAGGGGTGAGGTGGGAACATCCCCTGGACCCAGGTGCTCCAATCGCCAAGCAGGCGTGTGCACATGCGCGCAAGCAGCCAGGGGCAGGGTGAGAACATCCCCCGCAGCCAGGGAGCAGACAGCAGGGCCCTGCTTGCTCCTGGCCATGGCAGTGAGGGGCAAGCAGTCCTCTTCAGAGGCCCCATAGAAAGCAAACACCAAGGCCTGTGGTGCCATCACACAGGCAGATCTGCAGAGAGCAGAGAATGACGGGGAGCAGACCTAAGCCATCAGTAGGACATCCCCTGAGGGCTCCCAGATTGGAGAGGGTGCAGGTCTGGCTGTGGGACCCACCCCCTAACCCCCATGCATGAATTTTGTGCACTGGGCCCCTAGTTTTTATAGATTACCAATGAGATTAAACTTTAGAAACTTGAGTTTCACATACTTGTAAATCATTGGGAAGAACTATCCCAGGCCACTGGGCTTCAACTTCTCCTTCCAGACCTTTACCTGTAGGGACTACATATCCTGGTGCACTGAGTTACTCCAATCATCTGGGATTTTCCTACATCATGTGTGTGTTTGTGCACGCACATGTGTGTGTGCCCATTTGTGGTCACCACTGAGAAAGGGAAGAACAATTTGTACACATGCACCAGTCCCATGAATTTTCTCTAGTTTCAGTAGCAGATGTGAATGGACTCCTAAATGTATATTTCAATCTGATTCTGTTTGATTTTGTAGTGATTGGCATTTCTTTCTGGATTCTAGCCCCACTGCTAGTTTCTTGTGAATTTTCATCATTTCTTTGTCTTTATAAAGAGTGGAATTGGGGGGAGAGGCAGCATCTGTACTTCTGGTCAGACAACACAGAAAAAAATATTTTATATTCTAGTTTATAGGAGGCCTACACTGCTTATTCTATTTATATTTGCAGCTCCCCCTCCCACACTGCTCTACATTTTCTTGGCAATTATCACCTTCTAAAAGATCACATAAAGTACATATTTATTATTGTGTTTATCAGTTACTATTCTGTAAATAATACTAGACTATAAAGTCTGTCAGGACAGGAATTATTTCTGTTCTGGGCAGCTGACTACTATACCATAAGATACTAAAATTACACCCACATAGTAGGTAACCAATAAATATTTATGGGGCACATGAGTTTCAAAACTGGCAAATGAGATATAAAATCAATTCATAGTGCTACCTTATTAAAAGGTAACATGTTGGGTATAATGTCTAGTCTGTGACCATGGGTGCTCAAAATTTACCCAATACAACCCTACCTGTGTGGCTCGGTGGCTGAGTGCGCATGCATGCACCAAGAGGTGGCCAGCTTGATTCCCAGTTAGGGATCCTTAATGTTTCAATCTTTCACTCCATTGCCCTCCTTCTCTCTCTAAAATCAATAGAAACATATTTAAAAAATTAAACAATGCAACCCCAATAAATTAAATAAAAATAAAATGGAATTTTGAATTTAAAAAAAAAAGAATCTCTGAGTAAATGAATCCTTTTTGGAAATATCTTTAATTCCCACCTGTTGATAATATTTACTTCTCAGATATTTAGCTTAGTTATCTGATTATTTGTTGTTAGTTACTATAATTTCAAGTATAACATACTAGAAATAATAAAATGTCTTTACTAGACATGCGGTTCCAACTGGATAAAATAAAACAAAAATGCCTTCAAATACCAGAAACATAGTGAAAAATAATTAAACACATTTTTCCTCAAAACTTTACTGGTATTTTTATTTAATAAGCTTTCATTACAAATACATGTATTTTAAGATTCAGTTTATATATTTTTTCCTTGAAAAAAATATCTAAAGAAATTTCCAAAGTGAACTAGAAAGGAAATGTCCCTATGTTATAACTGTGTTCCTACGGAGTAAAAAACAAAATCAATTTGCAGGTATGTTTCTGCAGAACCTCAAAAATGCATTTCAGAAGCCTAGCAGCCCGCTACTGCCATTCTGGCGGTTCTGTTCCCAGGCCTGGCTTTCTCAGGGCAAACTTCTGCAGATTTGGTATCCCAGGATATGCAAGCCCTATGCTAATTTGGATCTGATGTGAAAAAGAATCCCACTGTTCAGAAGCAAAGACCTGTCAAGACAAATCGATATTTTTCTTTTCTGTGTGATAGAACTTAAAACTGGGTTTAAAAAGAAATAAAAAAAACCTCAAAAAATAAAGAAAGAACAACCACCAGTATACTTCGTTTTCATAAGGAAAGAAATTCAAAACCCACAGTGATTTTTGGATCTCCAGCAGCATTTAGTGGTTCCCTACTGCTCCCACTTGCATTTCTTGATCAAGATTGAATTTCCTGATGGCCTCTGCCTCACCAGGGTGATACCGACTGGAAATTCAATAAAGATGGGAGAGAGGATGATTTTCTTTCTAACACTAACACATGGTGAACAATTCATATCTCCAGCATAAAGGCACAGTTGTCCGTGTATCTGTGACATCCTTAGGAATCTTTGTCCACCTTTCTAGTGCGTTTAGTGCCCTATGGGAACTAGAGAAGCTATAAGGAGGCCAGTCTTTATCTGAGGAAAGTTGATCTCCCCTAAGACAAACTTTTCTTCCAAGGTGTGTGTGTGTGTGTGTGTGTGTGTGCCTAATGGCAAAGGAATTTAACACATCTGTGATACAGCAAAAAGAAAATGCAGTTCCTTTTGAGAATCTGACTATATCAAACTAGGGGCCTGGTGCACGAAATTCATGCAGGGGGGGAGGTCCCTCATCCCAGCCTGCCCCCTCTCACAGTCTGGAACCCCTCAGTGGGTGTCCTATGATGGCCCCAGTCTGCCAGGCGCCGTGTGTGTGTGTGTGTGTGTGTGTGGCCACTGGGGACCTGCCCCCAGCCGCATCTGAGGCTCAGAGCAGTCCTCCTGTGTGTGTCTACCTGCCGGGGGTCTGCCCCCAGGCTTAGAGCAGGCACCCCCTCTATGTTGATCTCTCAGACTCTTGCCCTCCCCTGCATGTTGTTCTCTTTTTTGATCTGTGGCCAGGGCTGGGTGCTGCCTGCCTCCCAAGCTTGCCTACTGCCCATCTTCCTCCAGCCACCAGAAAGCAGGGAAAACCCCGCCTCATGGTCAGGCCAGCCTTTTCCTGCTCTCTGATCCCCGGAAGGGACCTGGGGAGCCGCCAAGCAGGCCCCAAGCCCCCAAGAGCTTGCTTTCCTGCTCCCCAGTGCCCCCCAAAGGGCCTGGGGAGCCGCCAAGCAGGCTGCCTACTCTTTCCCACTCACCAGTCCACTGTTGCCTTTCTTTCCCACTCCCGGTGCCCTGCAAAGGGCCTGGGCAGCCGCCAAGCAGGCCCCCAACCCCCACTGCCTCTTTCCTGCTCCCCGGTGCCCAGCAAAGGGCCTGGGCAGCTGCCAAGCAGGCCGAGACCCCGCACCGCCTCTTTCCCGCTCCCCAATGACCCTCAAAGGGCCTGGGCAGCTGGCAAGCAGACCGCCAACCCTGCCGCCTCTTTCCCACTCAGGGGTCCTGGGTCCTGCGCTGTTCCGCCCTGCAGCCGCTCTGTGCACTCGGGAGGTCCCTCAGCCCGGCCTGTGCCCTCTCACAGTCTGGGACTCCTCTGGGGATGTCCACCTGCTGGCGTGCCTGACCAGCCTGCGTGAGGGGCTGATGGCTGTCTCTCCAGGCTGGCCAAGCCCCCCAGGAGCGTCCCTCACCCCATTGGGTTGTGGCCAGCATGGATGACGGGCTGATTGGCACTTTCAGGCTTTAAGGCTGCCCACAGCTTCCACTGACCCAATGTCCCAGCAAGGCTGGTTGGACACAGGTTTTTGGGGTTTGTTTATATTCTATAATTGATACACTGTTCCTTTAAGCCAGCCTTCTAAGGAAGCCTCCTCTCTGCTTCACCTCACAGTGTGTATAATGAGATAATGCTACTCTTAGGCCTGCTGTTTCCTTCAGCTCCCGAGGATTCTATGATTGTTATTTTGTTACAAACACGTGTTTTGCCTTGAGGCCGAATAAGCGGAGCGGGCGGCAGTTTCGCTTTCACTCCTGGTGCAATGGAAGTTGCCGTTTACTCAGGTCCGTGAGTGGCGGCCTCCATGTTGGCTGGGCTAATTTGCATATAGCCACTCTGATTGGCTGGTGGGCGTGGCTTACCCTGTCTCGGAGAAACGGTTAATTTCAATATTACGCTTTTATTAGTTAAGATGAGGTGCAAGTAACAGGTAATTTCAGAAACACAGATAAGTCCCTTTAAGTCTAGAGGAAGCCTCTCTCTCTCTCTCTCTCTCTCTCTCTCTCTCTCTCTCTCTCCAATATATTCTAATCAGCTAGAAAAAAATTGAAATCTAAATGTTTATTTATTTTTTAACTGAGTGCTATTGCAATTGTGGTAAGCTACTGCCTTGAGAAAAGCTACGGAGAAAGTAGGACACTGGTGACAGGTCTTTCTCATTATGGGTTATTTCCTTTTACATGTGTTATTCGTGTAAAGTGAGAAAATGTCCACTTTTTGCATAGAGTGTGTTTACTTCTTTTAATAGAGAGCACTCAGAGCCCTAACAAAAGAGGCTGCATTAGCACTCACATTCCTGCCCGTGGTGTTCAGTGGCATTTCAGAGCCACTATCTGTGCTCAATGGGTAACACTTCAATATTGCTTTGTCGACCTTAGTAATACTAAGCAACCACATGTTGTGTAAAGCTCCCTGAAAACATTATTCGTGAAAAAAAACCTTGAGACTCTTCCAGTCTTTTCTTATCTATGAATGTATGAGAAACACATATTTTGGCAAATCACTCCATTTTAACATTGAAATGAAAGAATCTCTGCTAGTCCTGGTTTGGAGACATATTTGATAAATTGTTTTATAAAGACAACATATGCTACATTTTTCCAAAATAAAATCAAATAATTATTGATGTGTTTAAGTATACATGTTGCCTATTTTAATAGCATTTGGAAAATCTGGATTTTCTCAAAATGCACAGATGTAATTTGAAATAGCATAAAATAAAAAGGTTAGCTACGTAAAGAAATTGCCAATGTTCTATCAAGTTGGTAAGTCCCAGTTATCCTGCCTGGTAATTGCTCATAGGCTAACTAAAGCATTTCCTTTTTAAACGTTAGTGAAATCTTGCAAAGAGCAACAATATTTTCAGGATCATTTTGTATCATGCTTCTTCTGAACAAAGGCATGTTTCTTTTAAAAAAGATCGACTTTAGTTTTCTTATAAAACTTTAGCTTATCTTGACATTTTGGATTGAATACAAGGGTTTTAAAAGGTAATTGGTGCTTGCAATGTTATTTTTGGAAGAAATATAGAAAAATGTAACCACAATTCTTACATTAGTTGCACTATGTAGTAAGACAATTATTTATGGTAAAGGTTACAAATCTTAAAAGACACATCTATTGAATAAGGCCGCCCAAAAAGGTATTCATGTCTGTTTCAACACTTAAAATTATATCTTAGAATTGATAATGTTATAATTAATCACAACCTTATCTTGCCCTCAAGACTTCTATATTCTTAGAGAGAAGATATATAAAACTCTGTTTTTAAAGCTTTACACAATCCAATTTTTCATTTTCTTACAAAAATAATGCTATAACAGAAGAGGACTGCAATATCTACTCCACTGGGACTTAAAGAGATTATACTTGGTCTGATTATACTAACTTTTCTCTTGCAGATAAATCAACACTTTGCAATTAACTTTTTACTATTAAATATTTTCACTTATATTTCATTTTTAACTATTGGGTTCAAAATTTTAAAAATATGAATTTTGATTCTTTCTATATTAAATTACAATATGATGAAGTCTATTACATTAAAATGAGCTAAACCTATCTACCTTATATCAATAGGTGGCAGTTTTGGGATGGTGGCAGTATTTTCAGTACAAGTGGCAATACGTTTTATTTTGTTATATTAGAAAAACAATATTAAGCATGGTATCTAAAACATTAGATCAATTTTTTTCAAAAGTTTCAACTGTTCAGTGATTAACTTAATATGCAATTCAGATAACTGTGAAAAACTTAATATAGATTACTTTATCAAACCACAGGCATCAGAAAATATCATTTTAAAACTATGGTAAAGCATTACGATATATTTCCAAAGTCACTTAAACCCCTGAAGACAAACATATTCAGGACTGTTCTCTAGCCATATTTTTTTTTCTATTGCTGTTAAACATAAGTTTTGCTTTTGTACACCGTGAGGGGCTTAAGTGACATATTATGAAATCATTTTCTAGCAATAAACTGCAATGGCAGCATATTCAATAGCTTACTAGTTCAAAACTCATAAATCTGACATTCAGAAGGGTTTTTTTTCTTTTGTTTCAGTGTCTTTTTTTGGGGGGGGGGTGGAGGCAAAACATAAAGTGCTTTTATTCTGCCTTTTTCTATTTGTGCTAGAAGCAGATGTTAATTTTTTTACATACAATTTTTATTAACCAATAATTGGCAATAAAGACAAAATAATTTAGTGTTCCAAGATTCCTCAGTGTTAACTAATTAAACCAGCAGCAGGCCTGAAACACAGGACAATGGCAAACTTTCAGATAAATTAATTTTATGGAAGACCAGCTGAGTAATTGGACTGCAATTACAGGCAGTTTAGCTCCATCATCACCTTCATATATAATTAAATTCAATTGGTTGATACAGCTTCTATTTTTTTATGAGGCCACTTACCAGCTTTTGAACCCCACTGTGACTTTGGATTCTGGCCAATCAATTATTAGTCACTTCTCTTTCAAATGGAAATGCTCTAGATTAGTCATATCTTCCATAATGGTCACATTAAAATATCTTTCTTTTAGTAAGTAGTGATCTGTTTGAATTGCTCTTCTTGATTTGACATAGAAAGGATATTCACTAATGTTGAAATATAATAACATAAACACTGATGATAGATCAGGCTGTATAAATTTGAAGGCTAACTGAGATGACATTCTGTATCATCTCATTTGCAGATAAAGTTTGCACTTTTATAAGAGGGAGAATGGACCTTCGCCTTTTTTTTTTCTTTTTCAAAAACTCACCCAGAATTCACTTTGCTTATTATTCTAAAGTTTAAGTTGTTTAATTCTCTTGAAAGAGACAGTTCCTATGTTTTAGGAAATATATACCAATGTTATAACAAAACTAGGTTTATTCAAATACTAGAGGCCCGGTGCACGAAATTCGTGCACGGAGTAGGCGTGGTGGGTGGTGGTGGTGTCCCATAGACCAACCTGCACTCTTTCCAATCAGGGACCCTTTGAGGGATGTCCGACTGCCCGTTTAGGCCCCGATCCCACTGTTGGGATCGGGGCCTAAACGGGCAGTCGATGTCCCTTTCATAATCCAGGACTGCTGGCTCCTGATCTCTCAAATGCCGATTGCCCCTAACCACTCCCCTGGCAGCCTGATAAATGCCAAACTGGTCCTGTGCTGGCCTGATTGACCCTAACTGCCT
>PVJC01004274.1:0-64964 GCA_004026665.1 Murina feae
TATTGAAACATGTTTCGGAGCCTGCCCGCCAAGGGCCGAAAACAGTATCGCTTTCGCTCCTGCTGCAACGGACGCTGCCTAAATGTTTACTCAGGTCCGTGAGTGGCGGCCGCCATGTTGGCTGGGCTAATTTGCATACAGCCGCTCTGATTGGCTGGTGGGCGTGGCTTACCCTGTCTCGGAGAAACGGTTAATTTTACTATTTCGCTTTTATTAGTTTAGATATTTAAGCCAAATAACAGATGTAATGAATATACTGCTTCCATGGTTCCTGTTGAGATTTTTTTCCTGAATGGAAATTGTGCAATCGTATTAATTGAACTCCGTGACAGGAGAGTTCTAACTACAGAGGCAGGAGCTTAGTCATGGAGAATTAAATATAGAAACAGAAGATAATCATCGCCAAAAGCAGTAAGTGGAATGTTCTGAGTACAGGTTCGGGAGATGGACGACTGGGCTTTTATCTTGTTTTAGAGTTTTCTAGTCACAGATACCTAACTTTCCTCAAATATAGGAAGAGGTAGCTATAAAATTATTTAAAAAGTAACATACTGAGGACATGGACACATGTTAAGGAAGGCATCAATAAAAGTTAGCCGGTGTTATCAACTCAACATGAGGACCAACAAGAAGGCTAAGAAGAAACTTGGAGAGTAGATTTAAAATGAGAAAAGTGTCAACCATTCAGAAAAACTCATGAGCCCTAGAATATACAAAAAGCAAATTTTAGTTGTCACTAAAGTGTATTTTATTGAGGTTAGATTATAATAAAATAAAAAATTATAAAATAACTTAGTTTTAAAATATATTCCTGAATAAAAACAAAGTTTTTGCATAATTCTAATGTAACACACATTTTGTTGTTGTAGATATGGTCCTTGACTGTAATGCTTGAATGATAATTTTTTACATGGTAGAAACAAATTTGAAATCTGTGTTTTTCCTACTTAAAATAAATTTGGAGTCTTTAATCCCTCCTTTAAATTCTGGGTTTTAACCTAGATGCACTGTAGTCATGGAAATCTCCCAGAGAATTGGCATTTCAAGCTAGTTGTTCATTCTTTTGGAGGAAAAAAAGATTAATGTTGTCATTATTCTCATTGAATTTAAAAAAGATAAATGAGTTCAAATTGCCCATAATTCAGTTTTTTGGATATAAATGACAAGTCCTTTGCCAATACAGCTGCAGGTAATTTTACTGAGAAAGAAGGATTGCCAATATTTTACATTTCGTCCTGTGGCATTACCTCTAAAATGCTCTATGCTTCTCATCTGCTGTCAGTTAACATCCTGAGTCTCTACGGATCTTACTTCATATCTCTATGATCAGATATCTCCCAACATACAATTGTGACTTTACATGGTTCTAAAAAACATACCTCATATACAAAAAGGGGAAAGAACTTGGAGGAAAAACCCTCACTGAGATATTTTATAGTATGAATTCTTCATATTCAAACAAATAATATATAAATACACAAAATATTACTAATTATTATACATAGTATGTGGATATATATTTCTACTAAAATAGTTCAAACCATGTTCACTTTATGTAGTAAAATAAACACATACAAAATTAATTTATAGACCCTAAATGTAGCAAAGGTTTTCTGCTGACTTAAGAGATAAAGTAGACCAAGTGACTTTTTTTTCCCCAGCCAGAACAGAATTCCAGAATCTTCTAGCATCCGTGATTATTGCTAGAAGCTTACCCACTACTTTCCACAACACCATTTGTTGAAAAGATTATTTTATTTTATTTAATTTTTTCCTCATCATGCATTCCTGGAATCCTTGTGGAAGATGAATTGAACACATATGTACAGATTTATTTCTGGGCTGTCTATTCTGTTCCACTCGTCAACATGATGGTTTTTGCCAGTACCATACTCTTTTTATTACTGTAGCTTTATAATATATTTCAAAATCAGAAAATGTTAACCCTCCAGCTTTGTTATTCTTTCTCAGGACTGATAGTGATGTGTATCTATGGTCTTTTGTGATTTCGTATGAATCACAGAATTGCTTGTCCATTTCTGTAAAAATATGTTTCTGGGATTTTAATAGAGATTGAATCTATAGATTGCTTGGGGAAGCCTGTACATTTAAACAATCCATGAACACAGGATGTCTGGATATTCACATGTAAAAGAATGAAATTGAACCCTATCTTACAGCATACACAAAAATTAAATAAAAAAAGTACTTAAGATTAAAAATAAACAAGTTCTTAACCCCTCATTACTACATATTAAATTAAATTTTTACAACAGTGATGCAGAAGTTTCCAATGTAATATGTTCCAAAAATGTAATTATTCCTAAATGAGAATAGGAAATACTGTTCATAAATGTTTTACATTTAAAGCTGTTTATCCTGTGCCCAGCTCTTTAGCAACAAGCTCTTTGCACAGCTGTAGGAGAATATAAAAAACTAGGAATTACAAATCATAAGGGACTAGACCATTGATCAAGTTTATCAATCGCTGGAGAGTAAGTCTGAACTAGACCGGTCATACGTATTGAGTAGTCGATACAGTTCAGGCACGACTTCATCCTGAGTTCCAGACTGCTGAGCTCTTCTTTTCACTTTCAAAGCACCCAGAATTGGTGATACATTATTTGATCACCCTAATCTATAGTTTGTATTTTGCTATTTCCTACTTTTTAAAATGTGGTAACTTATATAAAAGCCATTTAATAAGTATTTGCTGAACGTATTAAATATGTCACTTCTCATTGTCTCTAATATTTGATGTAAAAGATAGGACATGGCCTTGTTATCCAGTCCTCGAAAATACATCTAATGATCTCCCATGAAGAATCGAGCATGGTGTCATCAACTATTGAGAACCAATATGGAGTGATGTCACCAAAACGGCAATGTAGGAGGGCCCTCCGAGGCTCCACCTTTACACAAAAGCCACTGAAAACCAGCAACCACTGTCAGAGTTAACTTCTGCAGAGCTCTGGAATGGAGCCCAAAACAGAACCACTAGGGAAAGCTTTTTGAGGAAAGATGCTATTGCATTGCCATGAGAGTCAGCTGTGGCATTTTAATTGCCTGCAGGACATCTCCTGATCAGTGGTGGCCCAGAAAAACAGCAGACCAGACCTCTGGTGCAGGCTGCCAGTGCCAGAGGGGACACATGGACGTCATTCTCAAAGACTCGTGGTGTGTCTTTTGACCTGTCTAAAAGCTCCTTGAATGACCAGCATGAGAGCTTATGGTCAATTCATCTGAATCAGAGCATTCCCAGGGCTAAGGTAGCATTTTCTGAAAAATCCCTGTCACATGATCATCTCATGCATTTTTATATTCCTTGCTCAGTCATTTCTGGTAGTCTGAGTTTCTAGGAGTTTGTCTATTTTATATAGGAGTTACACACCATGACTAAGTGGGATTTATGTAAGTGTGGTCAGGCATGTAAGTGTGGTTCAACATATGAAAATTGATCAAAGTCATATACCATCATAGATTGAAGAAAAAAATCACCGTACTAGGAGGGCTAGCCAGAAATATTAGGTAATGAAAATATCAAAGCCATCCAAAAATTTTTTAATGAAGCAAAAGTATCTATATTTGCAGAAAGCGTGACCTTTTATATAGAAAAATCCTAAAAAATATACACACACACAGCCAAATACCTGTTAACACTAATAAACACATGCAGCTAAGTGGCAGAATATAAGATCAACATGAAAAACTCAGCTGGATTTCTATATACTAGCATTGAATAATCTGAAAATGAAATTAAGAAAGCAATTCTATTTATAATAGTATCAAAAATGTAGCACTTAGAAATAAATGCAACAAAAGAGGTGGAAGACTTGTACAGTTAAACTACAAAACATTGCCAAAATTAATTAAAGAAGACCGAAATAAATGGAAAGGCATCCCACGTTCATCAACCAGAACACTTAGTAGTTAAAATGGAAATACCCCACCCAGCAATAGATCTACTTAGTAAATGCAATTCCAATCAAAATTCCATTGGCCTTTAGCAAAACTTTATGATTCAAAACTCAATATGGAATTGTAAGTAACCCCAAATAGCCAAAACAATAGGGATAAAGAACAAAGTTGGAAGACTCAATTCCCAATTTTAAAATTCACTACAAAGCTCTACCCTGGACTGGAGATCACCACCTCTAGGGAGGTGATATCCCAGAACTTAAATTGGCAAATGGAGTAGGAAGATTGTTGCAGGAATGTGTGTAGGGAGCAGTATGAGCAACTCCCTGACACAAAATAGAATCAGAAGCAGGTATTCTACGTGTGTAGAGCATGTGGCACAAGGGAGATAAAAAGTAGCACAGGGAACTGCTGGAAAGGCAAAGGGAAAATCCTGAATGGTCTTGAAGTCATGCTGAGCTGAGAGTTTATCTACAGCACCATCAAGTCAGCTAACAAAATTTGAAACAAATAAAACACATATGGCACTCCATCAGTTATTCTATTATAGGAAGAGATATCTAAAAAGCAGATATGGATTCAGATCTCTCCAGCTTTCAAAGAGTAACTTCTGTCCTAAGCAGCAGTGGTAAGAAGAGTGAGGTCCCCTGGCACCAATCATCTAATCTAATAAAAGAGTAATATGCAAATTGAGCCTCACTCTGTCACACCTAAGCAACACCCACCAGCCAAGCCACGCCCACCAGCCAATCAGAGCGATTATATGAAAATTAACCCAGCCAAGATGGCGGCCGGCAGCCATGGAGCTGGAACAAGCAGGAGGCTTGCCCTGGCAATGCAGGAAGCTAAGGTTCCTGTCTGCCTAGCAAGCTATGGCCTCCTCTCAAGGCAACAATGTTTCAATTATAGAAGATAAATAAACGCCAGAGACCTGCTTCCAGCCTTAGGCTCAAGGAAGTGCTGGGAGCCTGGGTTGTCAGGGGGCAACCTGACCTGGGCTCTGGTTAAAGCAACAAAGTTCCAACTTTAGAAGTTAAATAAGTTCCAGCCAGCCTCACTGCAAATAGCCATCAGCCACTCATGTAGGCTAGCCAAGTACACCAGTAGGGACCTGAACCCTGAAGGAGATGTGGCCAGCCTAAAAATGGCCCTCAGCCCCTTACCCAGGCTGGCCACACCCGCATGGGATGAGGGTACCCACTGGGGAGCTTGGCCAGCCTGCAAACAGCCATCAGCCCCTTACCCAGGCTGGCCAGGCACACCAGCAGGTGGACATCCCCCGAGGGGTCCCAGACTGCGAGAGGGCACAGGCTGGGCTGAGGGACCCCACCCCCAGCCCTGAGTGCACAGATTTTTATGCACTGGGCCCCTAGCAATCTAATAATTACAGACTCCTTTATAGCACTTTACTTGCATCACTTTTTTAAAAGATTTAACACATTTAGTCTTCATCCCAACACCCTTTTGCAAAGGAGAAAAGTGAAGAACAAAGAGGAGATCAGTTTCCACAAGTCACATTGCCAGTGAGTACTGGAGCAGAGTTTGAACCCCAAACAGTGCTGCTGTAGAATCTTTGCACTTGACCACTAAGCTTTGGTATTCTCACAAGGCCTTCTAAGGGTTTTGTCTCTAGCTGCCTGCTGAGAGGAGAGCTGTGAATTGAGCTCGTAGTCAATGTTCACATTCAGACACCAAAATCTTTCTATCAACATAGAAAATTTAAAAAAAACACACATAACAATACATAAAAATCATGTTCAGAACACTAGAACTTCCAAATTTTTAATATAGACCACGAATCTACTAATGCATTCATTGAAAGGTAGACTACCCTCTATGTACCCTCTTTATATCAAATGAAGAAAATCTGAGTTATCATCATTATTTTTATATAAAATCATTGTGAACTCCACATATTTGTGTATTAATTCAACAAGTATGTATAGAACATCTTCCAAGGGTCAGTCTGTCTTATAATAATGTAGTGAGGAAAATGCAGATGGTCCCTAACCTTAGTGAGCTTCTTTAGTGGGAGAGAGACAGAGCAATATATTAGCATTACCCTGAGAGACAGCTGTGGCATTTTAATTGCCTGCGGGACATTTCCCAGTCTCCTGATCAGTGGTGGCCCAGAAAAACATATAATTTACATATAATTATAAGACTATGATATTTGTTATGAGGGGAAAATACAAGTATTTTTAAGACAGTAATGAGCATGTAAAAAAAGTATCAAACAGAAATTAAATTCCTATTGCTTAAAAATAATTTGCCAAGCATATTATGAATCCTTAAAAACAGCTGAAACTTAAAAGCTATAAGGAATAATTCCAGCTAATTTTGTAACCATTCATAAGATGAGCAAAATTACTTTAAGGAAAAAGAATAAAACAAGTCAAAAATAACATTCATGGCGAAATTTAAAAAATAATAAAACACCAGGTACATAAAAGGCTGATTAATTATGCAGAGTTTGTTCACAATTTAGGATTATCCAAATCCTCTGAATCCCTTACTTTGTTCTCTTACTCCATCTCTGCATATCCCAGGATAACCATATTTTAATCCCTGGTTTAAATGTTATCGTCTTTTTAAAGTATTTTTCTGAACTCTGCCCTCCTTCCAGCAAGAACATTTTGTCCTTTTCTCTCAATATTGAAAATACTTTATTGTGTCTTTCTTAAAGCACTCAAAATACTCACTGCTGCATTATGCCTGGTAGTGTTTCTCTTCTACCTGAGCCATCTCTTTATATCACAGCACACCTGGGGTGCTTTTCACATGCAACAGCTGTTGAATGAACAATTACTGTGTACATCCTCTGGCAGTGATATTTTTATCATAAAAAAGAAAACAGATTTGTATCTACATTGACTGCTTCATTGTCCTATGCATGTTCTGTGGGCCAAAGAATGGAATCCTCTGATTCAGAAATAACTTGTAAGTTTAAGTTGCCTATGCTACTCATGCTTGAATGAGCAATTGGAAGTAAAGTTCTAAAAGGGTTCTTTAAAATAATTTTTTAAAAAAGGTTTCTTTATAAGAACTATAGCTCAAAATCATTCCTATTAATTTGTACATCAGTAGATGTTATGTACAGAGATGACATTAAATGTATTTTCTCTTGTCTTCCAATGTCTTCAAACTCCTATCACAAGATGGTAAGATGGACACAAAAGGAACTGTAATTTTTAAATTTCAAAAAGTAAGCTCTGTTATAGTAGTATATTTGTCATACTTCTTTACTATTTTTGATAGTAACACAGTACTATAATAATAGCTACCATGCAATGTTACTTTAATATCACTGGGCATTGATATAAGGGTGATTTTTTGGTGTGGCTATTAGGACTGATTTAATATGAATTTAAAAAACACACAAAATTTACCAGAAATAGAGGGATATATATAAACACCATAGACAGATTACTGAGAGAAATTATGAATTTGAATGTTGCATTTGGTGGGAAAGTTCTCCTTCTCGGAGCGGATTTTCGACAGTGTCTGAGTATTGTACCACATGCTATGCAATCGGCCATAGTACAAACAAGTTTAAAGTACTGTGATGTTTGGGGATGTTTCAGAAAGTTGTCTCTTACAACAAATATGAGATCAGAGGATTCTGCTTATAGTGAATGGTTAGTGAAACTTGGAGATGGCAAACTTGATAGCAATTTTCATTTAGGAATGGATATTATTGAAATCCCCTGTGAAATGATTTGTAATGGATCTATTATTGAAGCTACCTTTGGAAAGAGTATATCTATAAATAATATTAAAAATATATCTAAACGTGAAATTCTTTGCCCCAAAAATGAGCACATACAAAAATTAAATGAAAAAATTTTGGATATACTTGGAGATTTTCACACATATTTGAGTGATGATTTGGTTGACTCAACAGATGATGCTGAAAAGGAAAATTTTCCCATTGAATTTCTTAATAGTATTACTCTTTTGGCAATGCTGTGTCATAAATTAAAATTGAAAGTGGGTGCAATCATCATGCTAGTGAGAAATCTTAATAGTGAATGGGGTCTTTGTAATGGTACCAGATTTATTATCAAAAGATTACTACCTAACACAATTGAAGCTGAAGTGTTAACAGGATCTGCGGAAGGAGAGGTTGTTCTGATTTCAAGAATTAATTTGTCTTCATCTGACACTGGCCTCCCATTTAAATTAATTCAACAACAGTTTCCTGTGATGCCAGCATTTGCGATGACTATTAATAAATCACAAGGACAAACTCTCAACAGAGTGAGAATATTCCTACCTGAACCTGTTTTTGCACATGGTCAGTTGTATGTTGCTTTCTCTCGAGTTCAAAGAGTGTGTGATGTTAAAGTTGTAAATACTTCATCCCAAGGGAAATTAGTCAAGCACTCTGAAAGTATTTTCACTCTTAATGTGGTATACAGGGAGATATTAGAATAAGTTTAATCACTTTATCAGTCATTGTTTGTATCAATTTTTTTATATCATACTTTTGTTTTTATATCATATTTTTGCTGTTTTCATATGATGTTTTTGCTATTTTTTATGTCTTTGTTATTCTTATATTATTTTGTTATTGTTTATTTATTAATAAATTCATATATTATTTTCATATACATTTTACTCATTTCCTTTCATCTCTCATACTTATATTATCAATAAAGGTCAAATAGCAACATTAACATATTTCCTCTAATTAATTCCCTTTTAATGTGCACAAATTTTGTGCACCAGGCCATAGTCTAATCTAATAAAAGAGTAATATGCAAATTAACCATCACTCCGAGACGCCCAAGCCATGCCCACCAGCCAAGCCATGCCCACCGGCCAATCAGAGCAGCTGTATGCAAATTAACCCAGCCAAGATGGCAGCCAGAAGCCACAGAGCTAGAGCAAACAGGAGGCTTCTGTTGCACCAGCGATGGAGTTGAAACTGCCTGCCTAGGCAGGCTGGGCCTCTGCTCAAGGCAACAATGTTTCAATTATAGAAGACAAATAAACCCCAGAAACCTGATTCCAGCCAGCCTTGCTGCTGGGACGTTGGGTCAATGGGAGCTGTGGGCAGCCTGAAAACGGCCATCAGCCCCTCACTCAGGCTGGCCAGGCACCCCAGTAGGGACACGAACCCTGAAGGGACTGTGGGCAGCCTGAAAATGGCCCTCAGCCCTCACCCAGACTGCCCAAGCATGCCAGCAGGTGGACATCCCCCGAGGGGTCCCAGACTGCGAGAGGGCAGAGGCTGGGCTGAGGGACCTCCCTGAGTGCACAAATTTACACACCCCTAGTGTGTAAATAAAAAATCTTGCTGTATTTGCAGCTATAGTGAGTGCACACAGCATTCTTCTGACATTCACCATGCTTTGGCAACACTTTGAGAATATAGAACATTTGAAGGTTAAAATAATACGTAGGAAAATATAGAACAAAATCCCAAATGGGAAATTCCTGCTGTTCATGCCATATTTGTGCTCTCTAGTTACTTTAGTGTCATATAAGTGACTATATATATAAATAGCTCCTAAGAAGAAACACACCACCTTTCTTTCCAAACTAGTTATACCCAGGTGTTTGAAAAGGAAAGAATATCTGTGTGTCATCTTCTCTGCTGTGTATACATAAGACACAGAGCAAAGACCCTCAAAACCACAGGTACACTGAGCCTTGCTGGGTCCTGCACACAGTGACCAGCAGGGGGACTTCTCCCAGCAAATGTAACTCAATTACAGCATGAGGCCTGCATGGATATGTGGTTTAGCTTTATCTGTGGTAATTTTTGCTGCTATTTTAGTTTTAAAATATTGCTATTACATTATAATCTAATCTAATAAAATAGTAATATGCAAATCAACCCTCACTCCATTATACCCACAAACCATGCCCACAAGCCATGCCCACTAACCAATCAGGAGTGAATATGCAAATTAACTCAACTAAGATGGCAGCAGCCACAGAGCTGGAGTTGCCCTGAGCAATGGAGGAAGCCAGGGCCCTGTGGGCCCTGAGCTCTACTCAAGGCTACAAAGTTTCAATTATAGAAGATAAACAAATCCCAGATACCTGCTTCCATCCAGGCACCCCAATAGGGACCTGAATCCTGAAGGGGCTGTGGGCAGCGTGAAACAGCCCTCTGCCCCTCACCCAGGCTGGCCAGGCACTCCAGTAGGGACCCAAACCCTGAAAGGGCTGTGGGCAGCCTGAAACAGCCCTCCTTCTGCCCCCTCACTCAGGCTGGCCAGGCACCCCAGTAGAGACCCGAACCCTGAAGGGACTGTGGGCAGCCTGAAACGGCCATCAGCCCCTCACCCAGGCTGGCCAGGCATGCCAGCAGGTGGACATCCCTCGAGGGGGTCTCAGACTGCAAGGGCACAGGTCAGGCTGAGGAATGCCTCCCTACTCCAGTGCACACATTTTTGTGCACCAGGCCTCTAGTTAATTTGTAAAATTTGATGCAATAAAAAAATATTGCTCACTTAAAAGTCACCTCGAACATCCCCTGCCAGTTCTAATGGGTGTCAAAGGAGAGGTTTCTGCAAAATATCTGAGAGAAAGCTTCCCAGAAGTCAAAACTACTATGTTTTTGCCATTCAATTAAGTATACATTTAAAAAATATTTCTCTGTTTTTTTAATCCCTGGCTTAAATGTTATCAGAGTGTCAAAAAAACAACAACAAACACCAAACATTCAGGAAGGAAGATTGAAGCCTGCTTTCTAAGAATGTATGATTACCCATTCTCCAAGCATCCAAGCAGGAGTGTTCAATGAGCATTAATAAACACAGTGCTAATATATCCCCTAGAAACCCTGAATGTGTTCTGCTTCAATTTAAAAGTAAATTCAGGTCTTAACAACATTGACAAAGTAGATTCAAACCCAGTAGAAGACTCAGAATCAAGCTATTTTTTAAAACCTGAGTAAAAGACAGTGTCTATAATTTTAGTTACACCACAGTCATCACAAGCTGCCACTTCCATGACTTCACAATAATCAAAACCATTAAAACAAGCAAATCCCTGGGTTCTGAGGTCAAGCAGACACGTCCACTGCTTTCAAGCCTTGATTGAATAATGCTTATTAAGCCAGGAAATATAATGCACATTCACTTTATCTTTAATTAGGAAATCCCAGGGAACTACTCTTTAACTTCATTCATTTTATATTTTTCAAGCATGACACAAATAAGTGTTTTCCAATGAACATTTTTAAGTTGCATTAATATATGCTGTTGGAAGCTACCCATTGTCTTCACTATCAGAGAAGTATAAACAAGGACCCCAGAATGCTGGTGAACCTCGAGCCCTGGCAAGGGCCAGAGCTATGTGTTGGGCTTCCCGCTTGGACCCAATATTTCCAAATTATTATTTCTTGTCTCGTCTCTGTCATTTGCACATGGCCCTTCTCCAGATCCCGAACCCTGAACCATCCAGGATGTGGTTCGCACAATATGCTTTAAATAAAACTGTATTTTGTTCCATAAATAACTTTTCTTTTTCTTTGAGCGAGAGTTTAAGTGTCTAAACTCTGAACTCTAATTTCTAGGCATTGACACCAACAAATGTATTACTGCTGCCTGTAGTCACTATCTAATTAGTTTTACATATTGAAACCATGTTCAAATATAGAAACATGCATATCTGTTTCCTCACTTTTCTCAAAATAGTAGATGTATAAATAATCAGCTTAAAGGAGTTTTCACTCCACTCAGTTTATAGGTTTTGGTATCTTTTAACCCATTTTAGAATTGGAGTGCTGAACTGTTTAGTTTGGTAATTTTTAGAGAAAAGTTTCACTAAAATTAAACTTTATTATGGAACATTTCAGTGTTTAATTGTAATATATTTTTAATTTCTCTGACCTACCACAGCTGGGGATGGAACCCACAATCTAGGTATGTGCCCTGACAGGGTATCAAACTGTTGACCACTCTGTGTACCTTGTATGGGGGACAATAGTTCTACGAACTGAGCCACAATGTCCAGAATTCAAGTTATCTTTTTTGTTTTCCTTCCTTTTGTTATTATTACTTATGTAGATTTCCAGATTTGAATGGCTGTGGCTTTAAAGAAACTGTGCTTAATTGAAGGACACACACTATTTTTAATACATGTAGTAAAACAAAACACAATTAAGATAATCCAGGAATGAGATAATCCTGCCCCGGTTATTTCATTTACTGCCCATTCCTTCCTAATAAGCTCTACCTCTTCCTTCAGAACTAACGGAAATGCCTCCAGGTTTCTGGAGCCTTCTTGGTTCTCTATTGCAGAATTGCTACTTTTCTCACCATTTCCCCTTACAAAAGACAGGCATATGTCATCTGTTTACTTTCTTAATCCCTTATTATATGTGCTCCTAGAAGTTAAGATTCATATTCTCTGCTTTGATGTATCCTGGGCACCTACATAGTGACTGCGCAGAGCAAGACCTCAATATATTCAATATTCAATCAGTGAATCATTGTTAGATACTAGATCTGAAAAAACAACAGCTTTCATTTAAACCAGCAACAGCCAATGAGAATATCTCATTTAAAATAAAAAATAATCTTTCAAAACAACAACAAAAACATTATGTACATAAGAGTTAATGCAACAAAATATTGGAAGTACAAATTCAAAAACAAAAAGCAGGACTTGTTTTAACAAGCTCATGGATAAGAATATTTAATAAAGGAGGTGAAAAACTGGCTATCCATATGGGGACAAATAGATTCCAAAGTTCAATTTAAAAATGAGGATTAATTAGCAGGTTGATTAAAAATCTAAGTGTATAGAGTTTTACATGAAAATAACAGAAAATAGCAATTTTATGTTTCAGTAAGGAATGACTTCTTAAATAAGACTCAAAAAGTACAAGCCACAAAGAAAGCAGAAAAGTTGATTTCACTAAAATGTAAAGTATCAGTAAGACACAGAAAGCCATAAGAAAATTAAAGGCAATCCATAACATGGAAGTAGATCGTTTGTAACTGCAAAAGAATAGTATTCCAAATACAGATAAAAACCTTAGATACTGATATCACTAGAAAGATGGACTGTGGAACCGAAGAAATAATTCACAAACCAGGAAAATTTATAGGTCAATACATATGAAAGCATGTTCAAAGTGCAGAGAAGCACAACTTTAAAACACCCATTTACCCAAGGGAGGAAAAAGTTTCACCCCACCAGGTCTGGTGAGGAAGCAGAGGGAAGAGGACTCAATGGAGATGCATTTGGAGACACCTCTGGGAATGTACCAATCCATGCCCAGCCCAGCAAATCCTGAAGAAACTCTTGCACATTTGCATTAGGAAATACAAACTGGAGAATATTTACACAAAAAAAGAGTAGTATTAAGTGAGTAAACTGGAACTCTATATCAAAATGATTAAATCTCATAAACATATCCTTGAGCAAAAACAAATACGTTTCATGAAGTCAGACTGTATGATTCCAATTACTAGTAAATAAGTTGAAACTATACAAAGCAACAGTATATATTATTTAAAGAAATACAATATATAACTAATACAGAAAAACTACACATATAGTTAGAAACATAAATTTACTTCCTTGGCTACTGTGTTGGGGTATACGAGGACTTCAACTTTATCCATTTTATTTCTTTTTTAAAAGCTGAAGGAAATACAGCAAAATGTTACTTTTAATAAAGTTTTATGTTCTCTGTATGCCTGAAATGTTTCATAATTTAAAGAAATATGCCAGTATCAATTACTATTGAGGATATGATTAAAGAAGTTCTCTCATTTCATTGCTCTCGGCTTATAAATTGGAACAATTACTTGTGAGCAATCTGAAAGCACCTAGTAAAGTGAAAATGTACATTTTTAAAAACCAGCTACTCTACCTTTATCCACATCATGTACCCTGGGGGACCTTGAATACGTGTGATCAGAGAGAATTATATAGATGTATTTGGTAAAGCACAAACAGCAAAATCTTAAAAATGTCTATTATTAACAGAGGGAGTGTAGTTTATTCATACAATTCAACATTGGAATGAACAAACTCGATCTATATAGTAATAGATAAATACTAAATCCAATTGTGGGGTGTGCTAATTGGCAAGAGATTCAAATGGATTTTCAACTCTCAGCATTTTTCTATCCTAAACAAATTAAATCAGAAGAAAGTACCGTATATTGGTAAAATATGGGTAGTTTGTAATATGATTCTGTGTAATTTCCAGCATGCTTAAAATATTTCATAATTTAAAAATCCCTAAATCAAACAATGGTAGGTATTGTGGATAGATCTGAATTACAAGTTTAAGTTTAATTATTACTCTAGGTAATGAGAAACCATGGGAAAACCTAAAAGGGGGAATTATATGTTTCAAGCTGAAATTCAGGAAAATTACTCTGGCAGGACTACAAGAATAATTAGGCAGGCAGCAAAAAGAACCACTGTGAAGTCCCATCACTGCTTGAACCTAAAGTTACAGAAGCAGAAGTTCACAGGAAAGAGACCGCAGATGACATTCCCAGGTGGCACCAACAAGATGTGGACTTTGGTTGTTTGTAGTGCCTCAGAGAAAGGCAAGACCCGGTATTGTCTCTGAGATCTGATACGGAATCATTTTTAAGTGAGCAGCAGTGCTAATGGAAACATCAGCTTGCATCGGCTCCTCTGGGACAAAGTGGCTAGCTTGGGAAGAATAGGATGTTCTATTTGGACTCGTTCATTGGCTTAGAGAGCACTTAAGGGTACAAGCAGGAAATGTTTCCTAGAAAGCTGAGCATGCACATCGGCAGAGCAGAAGTGAGATGAAAGTTTAAAATACCTACTTTATAGAAAAATTTTGAAAAGTATGAATAAAACTGCAGGGCTTAGGAATAAGTAAGGATTGTAAGGGAGAGAGAATATGATTTTAAGAAATAGCCTATTGGGTGAACTCTGGCAATGGTGGGTGGGTATTGGGAGAGCAGGAGCAGGAGGAAAGTCAGTGAAGGACACAGTGGGAAAGGAGGGCAAGCCACAGTGGAGGTATCCTTGCCCCCCTCCTATGTACATGTATGCCACAGCTGACATTAGAAGCACATGGTTTATTTAGGGCTGGAAATTGGTAAGGTGTATATATATATATATATATATATATATATATATATATATATATATATATATATATATAGCAGAGGTGTTTCTGGTATCAGACACAAATTAAAGTGGTATTTTAAAAAACTGGCAGAGAAGAGCTAGTCTGGCCCAGATGAGGAGGTCAACTCTCCAGATGAGGAAACATGGTGGCCTGGTGCCTCCAAGCAGGTGCCACCATGGCAGGATCATCCTGGCAACCTCCACTCTGGTTCCCATGGCTTCAGGCACATCAACCCATGCATGTCATTTTGTCAGGCTAATAAGTCTAGAATAGCTTTAATCAAGCAACTGCTCTGGATTAAAATCTTACTTTGACTATATAAAATACAAAACCAGCAAAGTATTTTGTCCAAAGCAAAGAAAGCGCTGTTCCAAAGAGGCGACATGAATATAAAATACTCCAAAATGATGATGTCCCTTCATTGTGGCAAGTCAGATCAGTGATTAGAAATACCAGTTTCAACAGGTAAAAGGGTGGGTGTCTACCATGGGCATGTTGTATACAGGGTAGGATGAAAGTAGATTTACAATAGTCTGTATGGAAAATAATACAATGATTACTAAATTATAATACAAGAATAAACTGTTTCATATTTGCACAACTGTAAACCTACTTTTGCCCCACCCTATATTCATAGTGATATGTTGTAATGCAAAATTAATACACAAAGAAATGACTAGAAGAATTATGTCATTATACTCTTAATGATTTAATATCTTTAAAATTTAATGATTTAATAAACACATTTTTAAAGGACAAGAACACTAGAATTATTTCCTTAAATGAAGAAAAGCTGATTAATGAGTTAAGACAAATTTCAAAGCAAACAGTCAAAAAAAGTTTAATACTTACTGCTTTGCCCAAAGAGTCAGCTAAGGAACTACACTCAACAGGTAGCACTAGAATCTCTAAGAAGGTATATGGCAAGGGTCCCTCAAACCTACAATCTGGAGGCACCTGGGTAAGGGTAGGCCCACTACCTGGAGGACAAGAATGTTTTTCTGCCTTCTTTCAGCCTAACACTAAGCACTAGTTTGTGAGCAGTAAGGGCTACATTAGACCATTTCATCTCAAAATATGTTTTCATGTCACAATAATCTCTGATACAACTGGCCTCAATTCTGCCTTTGCTTCTCCATTAGAATATTATGAAACTAGGTTTGAAAGCAAGAATTCTGTCCATCAGTAATCAAATATCTGTACACAAATATAATTAGTTTTATTTTGAAATTCACTTTTGAACATGAACTATAAAACAATCATTATGAACCTTTTGAGTTAAAAATAGTTTATTTGGGAATGTTCACAGTTCTCAGTCCGTAAAATAATGTATTATTAATCATAAAAACGAAACATGTTTACATAATTCCTTTTCTATCATTTTAGGCATGACTAAATTGGACATTTTTATTTTTAAGGCACACAATATTTGCTTAGAATTCTATTATCTCCTGGGATGCACTTAACTTATTAAGTGGCACAGAATTCACCCTTGTGAACACTAGAATATTCTAAACAGAAGCAACTCTAAAGTTATTTTTCAAATAAATAATATTCTCCTAAAGAGTCAAGGTTAATTTAGTTTAATATTTGACGATTAAAACTACAACACAAACTGTTTCGACACTCTGTGAAGTTCACATTTCTCAAGTACAAATGGAGCACGAAAGCAATTCATCTGTGTAACGACACTTTTATTGTGTTCCCGGAAGGCTGTCCTTTACAAAGACATAGCTCTAAACAGCGCTTATGGGACAAGCAGCTTTGAAAATGTAAATACCCCACCATGGCACACTTTTTCAGGGGGAAATGGAATTCTAAAAGGGCATTTCAAAGGCTGGAAATACCATAGTTACTTCAGAAGCATTCCATGCTCTCTCCTTGGAGCCTTCCTTTTAATTGGGTTGCACGCTCAGTTCTTTTGTGTGTAATCCTGGAAAGCTCGTGTGGAGGAGGAATCCTAGACACCCCATGGCCAAGTGCACGAGGAGGAGAGTTCTCACTGTTGTATTCCTTGGTCTCGTTGTCAGGTACACGGTGTCTCCTCGGAAGCACACGCACACATCCCAGGGGACTTAAATCATTCATGAGCTTATACCATTCGAGATGTCAGACACCATTGAAATTCCAAGTACAGGGAAGAGCAAGGATGATGAATATGCACCACGTGGGCAAGGGAAGGGCTGCAAAGGTCAAGTTCCTGAAATGGTTCTCCCCTCCAGCTCTCGCTCTGCACCTCCTTTCTTGGCTGATGGCTGTGCCTTGACAGATGGGAGCACTGCGTCCGGGCTGCCAGAAGCCAGGGGCCTCCCTCCTGGACGACTGCAGCTTTTCACGTGGCTTCTTCCTTATCTCCTGGGAAAGAATAAGGCGCATTCTTCTGCCCTAGAGCAGCTCCGGAAACCCTATTGAGGGTTGCATCCCCATCCTCTGGCGCCAGGCTGGGGGAGGGGCTTTGTGGTCACCCAGTTTTGCACGCCCCTCTTCTCCAGATCTGAAGCTCCAGAATGGGTCCCCTGTGCCCTTGGGGGACAGTCAGCACGTTGAACATTGAAACCCAGCCCAGGTAGCACAAAAAGGCAAGTTGGCTTTCCCCTGCCTCCTACACCCGCACCCACCAACTCCCCACAAAGGGACTTCTGGGTGCCTGGTGGTCCTTCCTCTTCCAGGGACCTCAGTTCAGGAGAATGAAGCTAAGATTGCCTCCTTTTTCCTTGGTGATAAAATCACCGAGGTGCGCCTTCCTTTTCCCCTCTCCAGGTTTAGTATTCCTCCACTCCGGGAGAACTCAAGGAATGTTCTCGTCCAAGGCCGCTTCGCCCCAGGATTCCGGAGTTTTCCCAACAGGAACTTTGCGAACAGTGAGGTAGACAGACATCTCAGCAACCCCCAAAGCGGACACTTCTCACCCCCAGGTGGCGTTTCCCTTCTCGTCCCCCCGGCGGCTCAGGGCAGGCGCGGTGCCCAGCCCCACCCCGGGACTCGTGCAGGTCAGTCCGACCCCCAGGTCAGGCGGCTCTCTCCCAGGCGCCGCCCCTCCTCTCCTGCCTCCTCCTGTCCACACCCCAGGTAATTCTCGGCCCCTCGACTATCCACGCGTCCTTACCTCCTAGTTTGGTCAAGAGAAGTTCTGAACCACCTGGGTCTATGTTTCAGTCCTGAGAAAGGCAGAGCATTTAAAAAAACAAAACAAACCCCTATGAAAAGGTCTCTAGAAACTTTGCTGTCTCCGATGCCCCGGCGCCGGCTGCGGCGAGCACGCAGCACACACCTGCCTGCGCCGGGCGCAGGAGCGGGGTCCCGGTGCACACACGACCCGGGGGCCAGGCAGCGGGCACCTGCTCAGGGACAGTCAACTCGCGGGCCGTCTCCGGTGCTGCTGGGCATCAGGACAATTTTGAAATGGGCTTGGGAAGCGGAGGCTAGGAAATGGTGAATCTGTCCACCTCCTGCCACTGAGCAGTGCTACTAGACAGGCTATACACTTTCGAGAGCAGATCAGGGTGGGTTGCTCGGTGTGTAAACTGTCCTCCGAGGCACATTCATCTCGGACCTGACAGTCCCTGTCGTCTACACGACTTCTCAGCCTGGATCCAAACCAGCCCCACGCACAGGGCGAAGGGGACCAAGGCGCTTCTGGAGCCCTCCGCCCCCGCCTCCCCCCGACACACACACACACACACACACACACACACACACACACCCATGCAGAGCCCCCGAGGCAGGTGCGGCCCCCGAATCTCTGAGCAACAAGCGCGCTGTCTTCCGGAGGCCCGGCCCCTCGCTGCCCCGGTCCCCGCGCGGGTCACCTCTCCCCGCCCCCCACTCAGCTAGCTGCGCCTGGCGGGCGCAGGGGAAGGAGAAAGCCACGCTCGCCACTCACCCCCAGCTTCCTGCTGCGGATCTTCACGTAGCCCTGCTTGACTATGTCGTTAAAGTTGGAGGCCATGCCAGCGCGCTCGGCTTCCGCGCGTCCACAGCCGCCGTCCGCAGCCAAGTCCGCGCAGGTCCCGCATCCAGCCAGCCGCCGCCAGCAGCGCGCCTCCACCCGGTGCCCCCAGCTCCCGCAGGAGGAGGCGCGGGGCGGGTGGCAGGGCGGCCGCGGACTGGGACAGGGCCTGGCGCCTTGAGCAGCGAGGAGCGCCCGCCCTCTGCGCGCGGGTCCCCACCTTCGCCCCCGCCACCCCTGCAGCTCCCACGGGCGGGCGGGCGCCTCACTCGGTGGCGCACCGCTGGCCGCAGCGCACCATCGAGGCTCCTGGGCTCAGGGGGAGGGGAAGGGCGGGGGGCGGGCTGATTCGCCCGCGTGGCTCCCTCCCCCCAGCCTGCGGGGTGGCTGGGCTCCGAGAGGCTGGCCAGACGCCCTCCACCACTCCCGCCCCCTGCGCCCCGGGCGCTCCCACTCAGGACCCCGGCCCACAGCACTCCCAGATTCCTGAGGACAAGCTCCTCATTCTGGGCTCTGGATCTCCACTCCCAAGTGGACCCCAGGAAAGGGTGGCAGGGATGCTTCCAAGGAAAAAGGCAAGTGGGAGCAAGACAATTGTGTCTCGCCAAGGCCGTGTTTACGGTGCATTCTTATTCCTGGGCACAGGCTCGCGGGCCAGGTCTTTGCCCCGTTGGGAAGTGTGGATCCAAGCCAAGCCCTTCCCGGTGCACACAAAGAGACCAATCGTGCGCATGTGTCTAATCCCTCTGCTCCCGGAGACGCGGAGCACTCTGGCGAGGCAGCCGGTCGCCCGCCTCCTTCCCAGGGAGCAGCCCAGGGTCGGAGTGGATGGATGGATGCACGCGTTTTGGTTAACTATGACCGAAAGTGGCTCCCGGCTTTCCATCTTGTGGGGGAAACAGGGACCATAGCTGTTACCTGGAAGCAAGTGATTTGTTGAAACGATCAACTTGTAAAAACAAGGTAGAACTTTCTCCCCTAAATGTAGGAACACGTTATATTTTAAAAGAGACTATTCTCTATGGTTTAGAAATTGTAACTTAAAATGTTATCATTTTTATAAGATTCAAGGAAAAAAATAGGAAGTATTGATTTTTGGCTGGGGGTAAATATATGGATTTTTTGCTATAGGGATATAAGAATATAAGAATAGTTAGTGTGTTGTTAGTTTAGGATTTTTCTAATTAAGAAAAGATTTAAAATTTTATAACTGACTCCTTTATTTATAGAATCCATATTTAGTAAACGTTCAAAAGATCATGTTTATTTCGGCTCATTATAGGGATCAGCATTTTCCCATGTTTTTTAGTTAAAAATTCTTAGCCCTATTGGGAACACAATAATATTGGGAGAGAAAAGAAATTATTTCATTGAGAAAAAAAAAACACACAATATGAAAGCTAAAATAACCAAATAGGATGCCCCTGACCCCAACCACATTGACACCTCAGGGGTGATTTGTGTCCCATCATTATTAAGAGTCTCCATCTAGGGCCCACATAACCTAATAGGAACTCTAATTTGCCTTATCAGCATACTATTCCTTTTCATTCATTTATGCAGCAGACATTTGTTTGGTCTATCAAGCATGCAGAGCACCAGATGCTGGGCTTATACTTAAAATCACATGGCAAGATTCCTCAGGCTCTCACTCTGACCTTCCCAGAAAACCTGCATAAACTCCATTGAACTCAGTGGGATTCCTTCTTCTAAATACCTGGGCATGTTCCCCTCGTTTGTTACTGTTACATACAGCACATGGCTATTATTCTTTTGTTTATATAGAGATGGAGACATATATTTTCAGATGATTTAAATACATTATTTCATTCAGTCTGCTTTGAAATCCCATGTGTTAAGCAAAAATTGCTTGCCATGTGTAATAGATGAGGAAACAGTCCAGAGCCCTCAATTGCAGAACCAATATTTCAAGATTGGTTTGGGGTCTATAATAATTTCCAATTCCACCATTATTTCCACAAATCAGTTGTATAATATTTGAAGTCAGGGATTAATTTTATCTCAGTAGCAATTTTAGTCCTCACTTAAGGGTGAGGTATGGCTTGTAAGTCTGTTTTTTAATTAATATATAATGGTTATGCCTTTGCACATGTGCTTGTCTAGGTCTTTCAACCCACTGTGATTTAAATATGGTACTTAAATTTCTGACAAAGCAATTTGTGTGTGTGCCCATAATAAGTACCCTCTCCCTCTTATTCTGTTCGTTTGTTTGCCACTTTAACATGAGGTTATTTGTCATATAAATTAGTGTGAAATGTCAGATGCGAAGCCGCAACTGGAACAGCTAGGGTTCAAGGTCTGGAGAAGGGGCCACGCACAAACGGATATACTACACAAGAAATATAAATTTAGAAGGCATAGGAGGAACCAGGTGGAGACCTTACTCTCTAGAGGAAAGGTTCCCTAAATGCCTGGACCCATTCGTTTTTTATTTACTAAAATAAAAAACACATTTGCCCTTTAGCAAAGCAAAAAGACATATCAATAGCAAGTTTTGGTAAACAATAAAGGATTATCAGGGGATTGCCTTCAGCCATTCATCCAGCAGCAGGGTAATATAATGCTGATTTTCAGCCCTTGATGAAGATCAAAGTCCATTAGCCCTCTAACAGATTTCTCCCATAATTATGCTAACTACTTATTGGTCTTAGCCTCTGGCAAATTAGGTTGATTGTACCCATTTACTGTGGTCAACTAAGCCTCCAACTTTCTGCTAACTAGAAATGTGACTTCGCTTAGAAATTTAAGTACATTCTTTTTTCTTTCCAAGAATAATTTTATAAGAAAAAAACATGTGACAAAATTGAGCACCCATTTATGATAAAAACTCTCAGCAAAGTAGAAATAAAGAGAACACAGCTCTACATAATAAAGGCCAGTTATGACAAACCCAAGCTAACATTATACTCAACAGTGAAAAGTTAAAAGCATTTTCCTTAAGATCAGGAACAAGATAATAATGTCCACTTTCACCATTATTATTCAGCATGGTATTGGAAGTCTTAGTGACAGCAATCAGACAAGAAAATGATATAAAAGGCATCTAAATTGGAAAGAAAGAAATAAAACTGTCATCATTTGCAGATGACATGATGTTTTACATAGACAAACCTAAAAATTCACCAAAAAGCATTAAAATTGAGAAATTCATTTATAAAAGTACAAAATTCATTTAGAAAAGTACAAAAATACAAAATTAATATTCAGAAATTGGTTGCATTTATACCAATAACAAACTATCAGAGAAATTAAGAAAACAATCCAATTTACAACTGAATAAAATACCTAAGAATAAATTTAACAAAGCAAGTACAAAACTCAGAAAATTATAAAACATTGAAAAAAGATATTGAAGAAGATACAAATAAATGGAAGTATAAACCATGCTCATGGATAGGAAAATTAACATTTCTACCCCAAACAATCTATACAATCCCTGTCAAAATACCAAAGACATTTTTCATCAAAATAGAACAATCTTAAAATTTGTATGTAACCACAAAAAGCAATACCCAAATAGTTAAAGCAATCTTGAGAAAGAAGGATATAAAACCATACTACAAAGCCACAGTAATCAAAACAACATGGTACTGGCATAAGAACACACACAGATCAATGGAATGATATAAACAGTCCAAAAATAAACCCATGACTATGTGATCAATGAATCTGACAAATGAGGCAAGAATATACAATGGGGTAAAAACAGTTTTTTAATGAATAGTGTTAGGAAAATTGAACAGATGAATGTAAAAAGAAACCCATGAAACTAGACTACTTTCTTACCCTAGATACAGGAATAAACTCAAAATAAATCAAAGAGGTAAAAGTCAGAGCTGAAACCATAAAAATCCTAGATGAAAACATGGTAGTAAACTATTAGACATTGTTCTTTTTTTAAAATATATTTTATTGATTTTTTACAGGGAGAGCAATAGAGAATTAGAAACATCGATGACAGAGAAACATCGATCAGCTGCCTCCTGCACATCCCCTACTGGGAATGTGCCTGCAGCCAAGGTACATGCCCTTGACCGGAATCGAACCTGGGATCCTTCAGTCCACAGGCTGATGCTCTATCTACTGAGCCAAACTGGTTAGGGCAACATTGTTTTTAATTATATATATATATTAGGGGCCCAGTGCTCAAAAATTTGTGCACTCAGGGTGTCCTTCAGCCCGGCCTGTGCCCTCTCGCAGTCTGGGACCCCTCAGGGGATGTCCACCTGCTGGCATGCCTGGCCAGCCTGGGTGAGGGGCTGATCACTGTTTGCAGGCTAGCCAAGCTCCCCAGTGTGGACCCTCACCCCATTGGGGTGTGGCCAGCCTGGGTGAGGGGTTGAGGTCTGTTTTCAGGCTGCCCACAGTCCCTTCAGGGTTCAGGTCCTTACTGGGGTGCCTGGGCAGCCTGGGTGAGAAGCTAAGGGGCTTTTTCAGGCTTTCAGGCTGCCCACAGTCCCTTCAGGTTTTGGGTCCCTATTGGGGTACCTGGGCAGCCTGGGTGCAGGGCTGAGGGCCCTTTTCAGGCTTTTAGGCTGCCCACAGCTCCCACTGACCCAACATCCCAGCAAGGCTGGCTGGAAGCAGGTTTCTGGTGTTTATTTATCTTCTATAATTAAAACTGTTGCTTTAAGCCGAGGCCTAGGCAGGTAACAAAGCCTCCTGTTGGCTTCAGCTCCGTGGCTTCTATAATTGCAACTATGTTGGCATGAGCAGAGGGAGGCCCAGCCAGCCTAGGCAGACAGTTTACTCCTGGTGCAACGGAAGCCTGCTGTTTACTCTAGCTCCATGACTGCCGGCCTCCATCTTGGCTGGGTTAATTTGCATACAGCCGCTCTGATTGGCTGAGAGGCATGGCTTAGGCATCCCGTAGAAATGGTCAATTTCAATATTGCTCTTTTATTAGAATATATATATATATATTCTAATATATATATATATATATATATATATATATATATATATATATAAACTAATAAAAGTGAAATAGGAAAATTAACCATTTCTCCAGGACAGGGTAAGCCACGCCCACCAGCCAATCAGAGCGGCTGTATGCAAATTAGCCCAACCAAGATGGCGGCAGCAGACACCTAGAGGCAAGCCTCCGGGTGTCTGCTGCTGCCATCTGTTGCCTTCCTGCAGGCCACACGGGTTGGGGGGCTGGAGGAGCGACCCCCAGCATCCCCACACCTCCAGGCAGAAAGCAGTCTGGAAGTAGGTCCGTGATCATGGGGGCTTGGGCACACACGCCTCCGTGAGTGCCCGTGCCCCCACGATCATTTCAGGTGGCAGGGCAGCCCAGACCCCCAGGCTGTCCTGCAGCCTGGAAGTAGATCCGTGATCGTGGGGGCTTGGGCACAGATGCCTCTGTGAGTGCCCGTGCCCCCACGATCATTTCAGGTGGCAGGGCAACCCAGGCCCCCAGGCTGCCCTGCAGCTGGAAGTAGATCCGTGATCGTGGGGGCTCGGGCACAGAGGTGTGTGTGTGCCTGTGCTCCTGCCATCGATTTCAGGCGGTAGGGCAGCAGGGGCCTGGTGGAGCAAGCCAGCCCAGGCCCCAAGGCTGCCCTGCAGCCTGGAAGTAGATCTGTGATGGGGTGGGGGCACGGGCACTCAGGGAGGGATAGCCTCCCTGAGTGCCCGTGCCCCCCCCCCATGGATTCCAGGCGGCTGGGCAGCCTGGTGGGGGGGGGAGGCAGAGGATCCGAGCCAGCTCCGCCCCTGAGTCTGAGGCCTGGAAATCGGTGTGGGGCACACAGCGCACAGGGAGGTGTGCCCTCCGTGTGTGCTATGTGCCCCAATGGATTCCAGGGTCCCAAACTGTGAGAGAGCACAGGCAGGGATTAAGTACCCCCCCACCCCCTGCCGAGTACACAAATTTTTGTGCACCGGGCCCCTAGTATATATATATATATATCTCATAAAGATATTTGGATATATCTTTTACAGCAAGGAAAACAATAGAAAAAAATTAACAAATGGAACTACATCAAATGAAAGTGATCAACAAAAAAAATGATAATCTACTATATGGGAATATATTTGCCAGTGATACATGTGATAAGGTGTTAAAATCCAAAATACTTAAAGAATTCATACAATTTAACACACACACACACACACACACACACACACACAACCCACAGATAATATGATTTAAAAATGGGTAGAAGACCTGAATAGACATTTCTCCAAAGAGGGCATACAGATGGCCAATAGACATTGAAAAAATAGTCAATGTAACTAGTCATCAGAGAAATGCAAATTAAGTCACAATGAGATACTACCTCACAACTGTCAGAATGGCTATCTATATATATATATATAAGCCTAAGTCACGTGCAATGACCACCAAGGGGCAGACGTTCCGACTGGTAGTTATGATGTGCACTGACCACCTGAGGACAGATGCTCAACACAGGAGCTATTGAGCTGCGATGACTTGGCAGCTGCGGTTCTCAAGTGATGCATCCGGAAACCAGAGAGGAAGGGGCCTGATTCCGGGTGCATCACCTGAGAACTGCCCTCTTGCAATATGGGACCCCTCGGGGGGTGTCAGAGAGCTTGTTTAGCCTGATCCCTGCAGGCCAGGACAAGGGTCGCTACCAGTGCATAAATCCATGCACCAGGCCTCTACTCATTAATAAATCAACAACCAACAAGTGTTGGTGAGGATGTGGAAGAAAGGGAACCCTCATGCACTGTTGGTGGAAATGCAGATTGGTGCAGCCACTGTGGAAAGCACTATGGAGTCACCTCAAAAAATAAATATGGAACTACTATAGGACGCAGTAATCTTACTTCTGGTATTTATCTGAAGAAAACCCAAAACATTAATTCAAAAATATATATGCACTACTATGTTCATTATAGCATTATTTACAATAACCAAGATATAGGAGCAACCCAAATGTCCATTGATAGATGACTGGATAAAGAAAAAGTGGTACATATATACAATGGAATATTATTCCACCTCAAAAAAATAAAATCTTACCATTAGTGACAACATGAATGGCTCTAGAGGATAATATGGTAAGTGAAATAAATGAGATAGAGAAAGACAAATACCATGTGATTTCACTTATATATGGAATCTAAAAAATCAAAATAAATGAACAAACAAAACAGAAACAAACTCATAGATACAAAGAAAAAAAAACAGTTTCCAGAAGGGAGAAGAGGAGGAGGCTGGGTGAAAAAGGAGAAGGGATTAAGATGTACTAATTAGTCCTAACCGGTCTGGCTCAGTGGATGGAACATTGGCCTGCGGACTCAAGGGTCCCAGGTTCGATTCCGGCCAAGGACATGTACCTTGGTTGCCAGCATATCCCCAGTAGGGAGTGTGCAGGAGGCAGCTGATCGATGTTTCTAACTCTCTATCCCTCTCTCTTCCTCTCTGTGAAAAATCAATAAAATATATATTTTTTTAAAAAAGATGTATTAATTAGTAGTTACAAAATAGTCACAGATACGTAAAGTATAGCATAGGAAATATAGTCAATAATATTATAATAACTATGTAGGGTTCCAGGTAGGTACTAGACTTATCAGGGGAATCACTTTATAAGTTGTGTTGTACACTTGAAATTAATATAATATTAAATGTCAATTGTAATTAAAAATTAGAGATTAATTCATAAGAAGTGCTCTGTATATCTAACTGAATCATCTCAAAAGGAACAAAATGTCCAGTTGTCCCACTGATTAGAGAGTTCAAGTATTGTCAGCCTGAACCATACATTGTAAAATTCTCCACCAACCTTCCACCTAATGGGTTTTTTTCCAGCCACTGATGATGGTTGTTTTGATACATTATTTCTTTAGGGATTGCAAATTGTGATTTTCTAATTGGAGTTTATTCCTGAATTCATGAGCTATCTTCTTATCAAACAAAACTTTTCTTTGCAAATGAAAGGATGACCCTGAAATAGATTCTTAAGGAAGGTAGGGGATATGCTTGATTCTTAACCTGTATCAACCATTTTTTCATAAATATTGAATTGGTTCTAGCAAATACAAAAGGAAACCCTGCTTCCTTTGGAACGCCACCCAGAAATGGAGTTTTTATTTCAATCCATCACTGTCCTTACTTTTCTTAGTGTCTGAATTACCCCTTCCTTGACCAGAGAAGCTGCCTCCGTTGACATTTTCCATTTGTTTGTTTTCATCAGGTACCCAAAGACCTTAATAGCTTTGTTGTGATCAATCACAAGATATCCCAGGCTCATCTTGTCCATTTCCAACTCCAAACCTGGCATCCATTATTTCTCCTAGGAACCTTTGTTCATTTTAATGGAAATTGAAATTCAGTTCTCGTGATCTGGTTAGTATGGTGTGTTTTTAGTTGAATTTTGTTTTGTTTTGTTTTGTTTTGTTTTGTTTTGTTTTGTTTTGTTGTGATACTGATTATAAGCTTTTCAGTTACAAAGAAATGAAATTCTTTTAGAAAAAAATTATCAGTTTTTACAGAAATTTCCAATTCAAATGAATGCTGACAGATTTCATATTTAAGGATTGCTTCTTCTCCTGTGAGAGTTTCATTATGTGAAATATCTACAAGTTCTCAAAGTTGAATCTACCAAATAAACAAACAGAAAAAATCTGCCTCTCTTTTTAAGAAACTATTTTTATTTAGCTTTGGGTTTATTCTCCCACTGTTGCTTTTTGATAGTATAAGGAAAGACATATATGTGCCCCATTTCTGTTTTTCTTACACACCTTAAATTGCATATTATTCACACTTTTATCACTATAATAAACAGCCTCTAAATTGGGCCCCAAAGATTCCTCACTTCTTGGTATGATGTCCCATGAAATTACCCCTTTTGAGTGTGAGCTGGACTTTTTGGTTAACATCTAGTAAACAGAATGGCAGAGATGGTGGAGTGTCCCTCCTAGATTAGGTTATGCTGCATATCTAAAAGCTTATTTGTTGTAGAAAAAGCATGATCATCAGAGCAAAGGAAAATATAACTGCCATGAGCTTCAGTTTTGCATAATTAACAAAAGTAAATATCAATAATTTAGATATGTCTATCAATATCATGTAATAGTGTCTATCACATAGTTGATATAGAATGTGTCCATTGTCTTCTGTTTTAATGAATTGCTTTGGTATAAGGGTTTGTCTTCTCCATGTTTCTAGGAACATTATATCTTGAATTGCAATCAGTGTCATCTACATGTCTTCCTGCTATCATCATTATTTTTAAACTCAGAGAAACAGATAAATTGTTATATTTAAGAACTCATTTACTTCTATCTAATGACCAGTCCAAATATATATATACTATTGAATAAACAAGGTGTATTACTAATTATAATCAAAATGTTTTTTTCTAGTTGATTCACAGATATTGTACACCCAGGTCTTTTAATATTGTGTATATAGTATTTACCAACATTTGTATAATAACTAAAATATTTAATATTGTATTGTACAGCTACCTTATTTTTAAAATGACAGTGTATCTAACAGAGGGTCAACCTGAAACTCAATAAAGACTATGGGATTCTGTAAGCTCTAATTGAGGGAATTTTTGATATTAAGTTTCTTTGGTAAGATTAAAGTGGGTATTCAATACAAACAAAATGTTCCAAATAAATATATATGCAAGTTGTCCCCACAGGAGTTTGACTGGAAGACCCATTGCTCACTATGACCACGAGGGGGCAGTGCGAATGAAGGAAGGCCCCAGCAGGCAGTGGCAGCCTGGGAAGAGAGGCACTGGTTGGCAGCCGAAAGGCCCTGATCAGCCTTGATCACTGGCCAGGTCTAGGGACCCTACCTGTGCACTAATTCCGTGCACCGGGCCTTTAGTTGGTATGATAATCAAGTGACAATTAAATGAATGAAAACAGTATAACCTTAATGCACATTATAAATGTAAATCGCATTATCTATAACTTTAATTATTACAAACAAGTTGAAAACTATTTAGAAGATAGAAGAAAAATAACCTTTACTTCACCAAAAAATTGCACTTAACTCTCTAATAGTAGACTTAAACAAATATAGATATCTTCTTGTTCATGGTGAAGAAAATATTCAACATAGCCAGTATGAATCTCTGAACATAACTTGCTCACTAAATAAATAGAAACCATTACTATGTTAAAGTATGCAAAGCAACTTGTAGAGGGCACTTACAACACATTTTTTTAAATAAAGAGAATATTGATTCTTAAAAAAGACAAGACTTATATACAGTAGAGCTGGGTGAATTAAGGAAAGAATGAAAGAAAAAGATGGAAGCTTAGAACTTCCATCAGAAAAGAATAAGTCAGAATCATCAAAAAACCAAACCAAAACAAAACCCAAATCATTGAGAAGTTTATACTTAAAGAGCAAAGAGTGAGTAGGAGAATACAGTGATAGGAATTTTCCCCCCTTTAAGTATGTATCCTAACGTACACTGAGGCTGAATGGCAGGCTATCTGACTTAATGAGTCACAGGAGATTTTATAGACCAGAGCATGGGGACCAGATAAGGCTCTGGGTCAGTCATGACTCAGAGAGGCAATTTCATTACAATAGTAATTCGTATAGCTCTAAGAGTCAGAAAAGATGTCAGAGCTTATCTTGTTCCTATTCCCTGAACTTTAAATATCAGTTGGAGCCAGTTTCTTTCAGAACACAGGTAAGCATCAGGTGCATTCCATGACATTTAATTTAGGCAACAGAAATAAAAACTGTCTGTGGAACTGTCTGACTATTTAAAATATTCTGCATTTTTACATAATATCAGATTCATGGCAGATAATTAGGGAAAGAACAAATTCAGTTTTCTGATTTCTTAAGTTCACTTCAATGCTGTTTGAATAGTAGATTTTCTTTTGATGAGATTTAGGTCTTAATCATATCAATTCTCTGAAAATGATAGGAGTTAAAAATAGTCTATATAGAAAGATGAAAGATAAAATAAAAGGCAAGGAATGGCAAAAAGGGGAAACATTTTAAAGATAAGAATTAATGCCAAAAATGATGGCTTTAAAAGTAAAAATTTGAACTGTTTCACTAAATATGTCATATTTTATATCTTACTAGGGGCCTGGTGCACAAAAATTTGTATACTTGGGGGGGTGGGCCTCAGCCTGGCCTGTGCCCTCTCACAGTCTGGGACCCCTTGGGGGATGTCCACCTGCTGGTGTGCCTTGCCAGCCTGGGTGAGGGACTGAGGGCTGTTTTCAGGCTGCCCAGTCCCTTCAGGGTTCGAGTCCCTACTGGGGTACTTGGCCAGCTTGGGTAAGGGGCTGAGGACCATTTTCAGGCTGCCCACAGTCTCTTCAGGGTTTGGGTTTCTACTGGGGTACCTGACCAGCCTGGGTGAGGGGTAGAGGGCCGTTTTCAGGCTACCCACAGCTCCCATTGACCCAAGGTTCCAGCAAGGCTGGCTGGAATCAGGTTTCTGGGGTTTATTTATCTTCTATGATTGAAACTTTGTTGCCTTGAGCTGAGGCCTAGGCAGGCAATGAAGCCTCCTGTTTGCTTCAGCTCAGTGGCTTCTATAATTGAAACATTGTTGCCTTGAGCAGAGGCCCAGCCAGCGGAGGCAGGTATTTCCTCCATTGCTGGCCTACTGTTTACTCCAGCTCCATGGCTGCTGGCCGCCTTAATTTTCATACAGCTGCTCTGATTGGCTGGTGGGTGTGGCTTGGCTGGTGGGCATGGCTTAGGTGTCTCAGAGTGATGGTTAATTTTCATATTACTCTTTTATTAGAGTAGATAAGCCCATAATATATCCATGAGACATTTATGGAATATGATTATATTCTAGGTACTGTGTCAATCTAAAAAAAAGTATAATAACATTATATGGCATGAAACTATCAAGTTTCAATAAACCTGCAAACATCAGACAAAAATAAACAGCATTTTACAATAGCCAGTAACAAAAGTATACATTAGTAGTAAAATACTTAATAAATTCAAACCACTTATTTTTTTGACAGCTACACTAATAAAAGACTGTTTGGATCAAATAAGTAATTGAGTTTCAATAGATTATTTTAAATATATAATGAAGGGATACCATATAAAAATGTTATGGGCCATATACTCAAAGCTTTACTGAGATATAAATTCATGGTTGTGAATTATATCATTGCTAAAAATTAAAAATAATATGATACGGCCCCAGTTAGGTGGCTCAGTTGGTTGGCGCATCATTCCATACACTGAAAGGGTTGCAGGTTTGATTCTTGGTCCGGGCATATACCTAAGTTTCTGGTTCAGTTCCTGAAACTTATGTTGGGATGGGTACAGGTGGCAACTTATAGATGTTTCTCTGTCATATTAATGTTTCTCTCTTTCCCTTTCTCTCTCTCTTTCTCTCTCTCTCTCTCTCTCTCTCTCTCTCTCTCTCTCTCTCTCTCTTCAATAAACAGATCCTTGGGTGAGGATTTTAACAATATTAACAAAAAAATTATAATATGACATGTAACATATAGTGTTCATTGTGTGTCAGAAATTCATCTGAGCATTTTATATACATTAACTCATTTAATCCTTAAAAAAGCCCTGCAAGGTGCTGTCTCCTTTCTGGTGCAGAATCTAAGGTGTGGAAAGGTTAAGAAACAGGCTCCAAATATAGCTCTTATGTAATTCAGCTGTCTGACTTTAGAGTTTATAATTTTTAATGTTGTAATTTTGTTTCTCAAAAATAGAAATAAAGAAATTAATTATTCAACTAGAATACATTTTAAGTTAAGGAAAATAGAAGGTTTATTATACCAAATTAAAGAAAGGTACTTGTAAAAAATATAACTTAATAGCAAAGTTGATCATTCTAGGGGTTTATGCTCTGAAAATGCTGATCTAATCATCAAAAGGAGTTAAATTATAAATAAAATTAGACCTAAGCAAAATACATAAATAAAAAGAAAATAGGAGTATATAGAAAGTTATGCTGGACAACTTAATAAATGGAAACAATTTTGTTAAAGATTATTCATTCATTCAAGTTGTTAATTAATATAGCAATTATACCCTGGTGCTACCTAAGAACCAGGACTACAGCTCTGAATAAGACAGACCACATTGAGATATCACCTCACCCCAGTTATAATAGCTACTATCAAAAAGATAAGAAACAAGTATTCATGAGGATATGGAGAAAAGGAATGCTTTTGCATTGTTGGTGGGAATGTAAATTGTGCAGTTACTATGGAAAACTGTATGGAGGTTTCTCAAAAATAGAAGGTGGAACTTGTATGATCCAGCAATTCCACTTCTGAGTATTCATCCAAAGAAAATCCAACAATAACTTGAAAAGATATCTGCATCTCCATGTTAATGGCAGCATTATTTATAACTAGAGGCCCGGTGCACAAAATTTGTGCATGGGTAGGGTCCCTAGGTCTGACCAGTGATCAGGGCTGATCGGGGCCTTCTGGCTGCTAGCCAGGGCCTTTCTTCCACTGACAGCTGGGGTCTCCCTTCATTTTTCACTGCCCTTGGTGGTCAGCACATGTCATAGCGAGCGATTGATCTCTTGGTCAAACTCCCATTGGGACATTTGCATATCATATATATATATATATATATATATATATATATATATATATATAGAGAGAGAGAGAGAGAGAGAGAGAGAGAGAGAGCCAAGATATGGAAACAACCTATCCACCACCATTGGTGGGTAAGTGAGTAAAAAACATGCTATATATGTATCTACAATGGAATACTATTCAGCCAAAAAAAGGATATAATCTTGTCATTTGCAACAGCATGCCTCAAGTGTATAACAATCACTAAAGTTTCATAGTACAAGTGCCTATAATCCTAAATCAAGCAGAGTCCAAGGCTCCTGGATGTAGAGACTGGTGTTGGCTGTAGTCCAACTATTATGTGGTAGTCATTTGACTGATATAGAACCAGTTAATGGATATCTCATTCAACATAGTGTCCATACTAACTTTTTCAATGTACTTCCCTAGTCTTGCTGGGATACCCCATGTCCCCTGTTCATTCTTTCCCTCCAGTTATTCATTCAGCAAATCCTTATGGAGTACTTATAGCAGAGCAGGCTGTTCTAGACACTGAAGAAACTGTAGGTATGAGACAGACAAGAATTTCTGCCTTCAAGGAACTGATATCTTAATGAGAAAAAATAATTAAGATGTGTAATGTTTTACATAGTGAAAAGCCCAAATTTAACTCTAAACAGAAAGAAGCAGATCTTTCAAAACATTTCTTCCAATATCTTTAGAGAGTGGCTAGACAGTTCTTGCTGGAGACAATGAAGTAGGTTCTATTACTCTGCGACAGACAGGAAGTTAGACGTGGAGAGATTAAATAGTGGAGGGTAGAATACATGGATTCTGACTCTTGTGAAGACTTTTAAAAAGACATATTTTCTTGAGCTTTATTGATTTCATGCCAAAGAATTCAAGCTTAAAAGGACAGGGAGAAAGGGGTCTGATATATCTGTTATACTGGTAGAAAGCAGGAAAACCTTGTTTGTCAAGGAATAAAGAAAATCAATATGAGGAAGGCTCAGCAGTTCCTGGAAGAAATTATTGTAAAATGCATCAGAAATCATGTTCATGGCTTGGGATGGCACAACATATGGACAAGAGATAACACCAATTTGAGATTAAAATCTAAATTGAAAAACACAATCACGTAGGTATCGAGTCCTGAGATCTAAACTATGGGCCTGTAGAAATGTGTTTTGTTCAAAAGGAACATGTCTGGCAGAAAAATGTGCCAGTTATTGATGGCCATGTAGAGGAAAGTGTCTGACTATGCAGACATTCATGCGCCTAAGAATAGAAGCATGGCTGAGTATGTGTGAATGAAGAGAGTTGTGAAGAAACAAAGAAATGGGGAGTTGAAAAGAGTTGGGGATAGAAAGAGTGGGAGAGAGAGGGAAAGATGGATAGATTACAGGAGAGAGTGAGAAACAAAGTATGAGAAAGTTATAGAAGAGGAGATGGGAAAGAAGGGGGAAAAGAAAAAAAGAAGAAGGCAGGGAGGGGAAAAGGGGAAGAGAGAAGGGGACAGACAGATGAGAGGGAAAAGAATAGATGATGATGTAAACAGATAATGCATTTCCAATAACAAACTGTGATATGGAAGGGTACATATACTTTTAAATTTATCTTTATTGCTGAGAGTATTATAGAAACTCCTCATTACCCCTCCCCCCAAAAGGAAGGCTACATTTGGATGAATTCATTTACTAAAGGAAGAATTATAATTATCCTCAAGTGAGTATTAGAGTGGATGTTTGAAAAAGAGATTGGAGTTTTCTGGGTTTAAAAAATAAAACTGAGAGAAAGAGAAATGGGAAGGTATAAGAAGGGATTTCCCCCCTCAATTTACTACAGTCATTTACAGTTTGAGCTATTCAGAAACAGCCTATACCTCCTGAGGCAGCATTTTTCTACCACTAGAAGTTTCAAGAAGGAACCGATTCTCCTGACTGTTAATGGAGAAGTGCACACATTTATCAGGTGGTTGTTTGAGATCCTTCTAAAATTACCTACAGCCAGCCCATCGGTTTATGAAACTTCTTATAAAATCAAAGACATTTCACATGGATTTCTTGAATCTCTGGTTATTTTGTATTTTCATTCATCTTACTTGGCAGGTGTTTCCTTGTGCAAAGGTCCCTTCTGCTTTGCTGAGCTTTCTTCTCCATCTGTGCTCCTCATTTATCCTCTTCATTCTCCCCATCATTCCTCAAAACCTATCCCTATGAATTCATCTTATTCAACCAAAAATGTACAGGCTTCCACTGCCTTTTTAAAACGTATTTTTTATTGATTTCATAGAGGAAGGGAAAGGGAGAGAGATAGAAACATCAATGATGAGAGAAAATCATTGATTGGCTGCCTCATGCACGGCCCCTACTGGGGATTGAGCCAGCAACCCAGGCATGTGCGCTTGACTGGAACTGAACCCAGGACCCTTCAGTCCACAGGCCAATGCTCTAGCCTCTGAGACAAGCCAGCTAGGGCTGGCTTCCATTGCCTTTTAAAGCATTATCTGAGACAGGCCACTATCTTGAGGGAGGAAGAGAAGAACTTGCATTTGGTATTGTAGGAGAGAGTTTTTAAAAAGGGCCACCAAAAACTAGCTTGCTAGGATGAAAGGGGAATGAATGGAGAGCAGGAAAAATTGGCAAATATCTACTTCGGAAGTGCGCCACAATTGATATTTGTTACTACTACTATATTATGTAGTAGGTGGTAGAATATAATACTGCCCATGTCTGGGTGCTTGGGGTCTGTCCTCCCTACACTGATACTCACATTATGTCTTTATTAATATCAGGTTGTCACATCCCTGACCCAGAGCCAGGTTTTTCCACAGCCCTAGGGTATGACTGTCACTTAATTCTTAGCTGATGGCACACACTTCTAATCCACAGCATGTTGTCTTGTTATTGTCGCACTAACTGCTTCTCAGCATTTTAGCTCGTACCCTCAGCTGGAGGCCCAGATCTCTAACCAACAACCTTCACTGTCGCCTCGAGCTCTTTCCCCCGTCTCAGTGTTCTTAGTTCTCTTCTTCCTTTCATTAGTTTTGCTGCCAGCTCAGTCCACTTCCACTGAGCAAGGAATGGATTTAACACTTCCCTGAGGAGATGCGGTAGGAAAGTCATCTTTTTGCTCTGCAGTCGCTGGGAGGAGCCACTGAAATAACTGAACCCACCTGACCCCTGGTGCACATGCGAATGGAACTTCTGTACATCTTCTTCAGGGTTGAGGGAAATATTCAAATCCATTGCTGTGCTCAGCTAGACCACTTATTTTTTTTGTGATGTCATGAAGTTCATTGCCCTCTGCAAAATTCTTCATTGTTTCAAAATAACTTCCTATCTAATAATAGAGTAATATACAAATTAACCATCACTCCCTCACTCCATTGCTCCCTTACAAAAATGGGGGCAGCCACTGAGCTGGTGCTGGAGCAAGCAGGAGACTTGAGTTGCCCAGGCGATGGAGGAAACTAACCTTTCAGCCTGCCCTGTCTGGCCCTGAGCTCTTCTCAAGGCTACAAAGTTTCAATTATAGAAGTTAAATAAATCCCAGATATCTCCTTTCAGCCCACAGGCACAGCCAGCTTGAAAATGGCCATCAGCCCCTCACCCAGGCTGGCCAGCCAGACACCCCAGTGGGGACCCTCACCCTGAAGGGGATGTGTCCTGCCTGAAAAGGGCCTTCAGCCCCTCACCCAAGCTTTCCAGGCACCCCAACAGGACCCCCACACTAATCCAGGACACTCTTCAGGGCAAACCAGCTGGCTCCCACCCATGAACCAGGCCTCTATCCTATGTAATAAAAGGATAATATGAAAATTGACCCTAACAGCAGAACAACTGGGAATGACTGGTCACTATGACACACACTGACCATCAGGGGGCAGATGCTTGATGCAGGAGATGCCCCCTGGTGGTCAGTGTGCTCCCACAGGGGGAACTCTGCTCAGCCATAAGCCAGGCTGATGGCTACCAGCACAGCAGTGGTGGTGGGAGCATCTCTTGCCTCCTCAGCAGTGTCAAAGATGTCTGATTGCAGGTTAGGCCTGCTCCCTGCTGGCAAGTAGACCTCCCCTGAGGGCTCCCAGCCTGCCAGAGGGATGTCTGACTGCCAGCTTAGGCCCATTCCCCTGGGGAGCGGGCCTAAGCCTGCAAGTGTATATTCCCCGAGGGGTCCCAGACTGCGAGAGGGCATAGGCTGGGCTGAGGGACACCTCCGAGTGCACAAATTTTTATGCACTGGGCCTCTAGTTTAATTATAAAAGCAATGTAAGTGTGTGGCATGGCTGTTTGAAACAAGCCAAAAGAAAGTTCATTAGCTCTTACACATCTGGGTAAACTTCAGAGAAGTGCACGTGACATGAATTGTGACACAGGCACCAACTTCTGGGGTCAAGGTTGTATGGTCAGAGCAGAGGTTTGAAATTGAAAATGTCAATGCAGACTATTAACAAGCTAGGACAATATACGTGAAAATTTGGTGGTGGTGATGGTGGAGGGGAGTTATGTACCTTCTTCCTATTATATTTTTCAATGTCTTTAAATTTTTAATATTTATAAATGAATTCTTTGCATTTTAATTAGCACCTCGACTGTTCTATCACATAATAGGGATTCCATAAACATTTACTTAATTGAATCTTTTTTCAGTGACTACTATAGAGGCATTCAACATTTAAGCACTTGTGTGAGGATAATTCTTAGGCTAGAGGCATTAAATTAGAGTGGAAAAAAACATAGTGCTTTAATGTCGCTAAATAATTAAGTGTGCTCTGAATGTTGTTTCTGAAAGCCCATTACTGCTTTCTTTAAGAGAGCAGTAAATTGTGAATGCATTTAGCCTTGTTGTTCTTCCAAATGAAAATATGATAAAAAGGAGTAAGGCATTTTGTCTTCTAGTTTATAATAGTGAAAATTTGTCCTTCGATTAGAGTCAATATAGAAAAATAAATTCTAAATGACACTTTAAAAAAAAAAAAAAAGAAAGAAAAACTGTCTCCATAATATACTTTCTCATGTAAGTCTTGCTCTACAAGAAATGGAAGAGTCATGTTCATTAAGATAAAGTGCATTAGAAGATGCGTGAAGAGGTGGCAGGGGAGAGATGGTGGGGTTATTAAATGAGAGTTCAGGAGAATTTCTGAAATAAAGGCAGATCCTCTCAGATTGGAGAAAAAAATTGTCAGGTGTTTATACTCACATCAGTATTCAAATGCTGGACCATTTCAATTCACTGTCCCTGAGTTGGTACTCTCCCAATCTATCTAAAGCCTCTTAAATCAGGATCCACTTCCCCAAAGGCAGTGTGACAAAGTCAAGGTATTTATCATGGCAAAAATATTTGGATGTAGGAAATTTCTCATAATAGCCTTCAAATCATGTGTTTGACCATATTGGATGACAAACATTATTCCTATAAACATTAATGTACTCATCTTCACTTACTATAAATGCATAATAAAAGTATTTTAATACAGTGGGAGCATAAATGTTGAATAAAAGTTCTGGGACCAAGATTTAAAAAGAAAAATGAATTAGCTTTGTTTCATATCTCTGTGATCCTGTGAAAAGTGCTGTGTGCAGAAAGCAATAGAAAAGACATATATTATCAAGCAAATAATGCATTTTTTATTATAAACTATATTGATTATTCTCTAAAAAATGAGGAGGAAATTATGTGCCCAAATGAAGAAAATGTGGAGATATTTTGAATGGAAAATACATGCAAAGAAACTATAACTGTAAATTCTCTGAACAAATAATTAATAAAAAGAAGAGAAGTTATTATAACATTATTCTAATAGGGAACATCTAGACTTATGGAAAGACCAAGTTATTAGGACAAGACAAGGAAACCAATGAATATAAGACTTGAGGGGTCATAGAGGAAGAGATCAGGTGTTAGAAATGGAAGAATGAGTCATGGTCTGTGGTCATTATCAACACTGCCTCCTTGGATAGTCTCTAGCTTCCTCTCCTCCCTTTGCTATCTGTGAATAAAGGCTTCTGTTTTGTCTTTCTGAGACTCTGGGAGCTTCTTCCTTATCTGTGATCCTCAGTGATCTCCTTTGAAGTCCAGGATAGATACCTCATGGGGGCTGTTCAGGGTATGGGACAGAAGGTAACTTTAAGAACCAAAACCATTGCAGTCTTTGTAAAGTTTGGAATTTCTGTGCTAATACAAGTTTTGGCAGGCTTTGTGTCTATTTTTTTTCAATAAGCTCTACATGAAGTTAACTATGGAGGTAGCTCTGGAATTTACTGGGGCTTATGTTGCTCATCTCTGTCTCCTCAAGTTAATGGCAATGACCTTGAGACCATGTGAAATCATAGTTTTTGTAGAAAAAGAGACACCCTTAATTAGATCGGTACAATTGGGCTGGCTCTTAGAAAACCATATTTTGTTTCTTGGCTTACACATATACAGTTAGTTGGTTTTACAATCCTGTAAAACTGCAAATTACTGGACTCTGAGTCATTTTAAGTGGCAGTCCATAGCAGAGAGAACTTCCTTTAGTAAAATTATATTCCCTTTCATTTTTTTCAGTATCTGCCAATCTCACCTCAGCATAACTCATATCTTGTTAAAAGCATCTAGAAGCAGCCAAGACATTTCAATATTGCAAACTTTTCCAACCTCCTAGCTGCAGACTTCTTAAGCAAAATTTCTAAACCCAAATTTTCTATGTAACTCTACTTATCAGAAATTCACTTGAACTCTTCCCTCACTAATAAATTCAGTCATCATGTACCACATCCAGCATATTTTAATTTATAATTACTTCTCAAATGCAATAATAATTTCCTATCTCCACATAACCATTTGGACAAGCTTTGCAGGAGAATGCTGCCTGGAGGCAGAAGTCATTTAGAAAATAAATTATGTTTTTGATAGGCAAACTATATTTGAATAATAAGCAATGACAATGTGTCATAAATATGTTGTCAATTTAAAATACATCTGCATTAGTAATTTCCCAAGGCTGATATTCAATGGCATACAACAGAAGAATGATACATACATTTATATAAAATATATTCCTAAATTGATAGATTATGTAATTTCTTTTATTTATATCCTAAAAATATGTCTACTAATGTCTTCCTGTATGAGCTATGGAAATAAAAATAAATAGATTTTTCCCTTTGATCTTTAAGACATAAATATTGAGCCCTAGCTGGTTTGGCTCAGTGGATAGGGCATCGGCCTGCGGACTCAAGGGTCCCAGGTTTGATTCCAGTCAAGGGCATGTACCTTGTTGTGGGCACATCCCCAGTGGGAGGTGTGCAGGAGGCAGCTGATCCATGTTTGTCTTTCATCGATGTTTCTAAGTCTCTATCTCTCTCCCTTCCTCTCTGTAAAAAATCAATAAAATATATATTTTTTGAAAAAGATATAAATATTGATTTGTTAATTTACCAAATATTTAGTTTTGTGTACTGCTTGTCTTGCATACTTACTGTGCTAAATCCTGAGAATACATTAGGAAAGACCAGAGTCTGATGAAAAGGTGGCCTCTAAATTGATACAAACCAAGTGAATATACAGTTAAAACATCAGAGAAGTGTTAGGATAAAAAATAAAAAATAGGATGCTTGACATAATAGAAAAAAAGATTTATTTAACACTGAGTTATCAGAGCAGACTTCTTCAAGAAAGTGCTGTTCAATGCATCTGATTTATTTTAACTTAATATTCTTATATTTTATGGGCATGTATCTTGGAACCCACTTGCTAAAATCAAGCATATAGGATATATTCTACACAGGTTACCAGAAGTTTTAGTGTAATTGCTTCAGATAAAAAAACAACAACAGAGGACTCTGTAATGTTAGGAATTCATTTCAAAATATTTTCATATTCCAAATAATTGAAAAAAATTCTTACATTATTTTTCATTATATTTTTCTCCCTGTGTCTAACCTTGCCTTAACAAAACTGTTTCTCACAAGTCAAATCTGAGTGGGAGTTTTTTGTAATATATATTTTAAAATATATTTTTATTGATTTCAGAGAGGAAGGGAGAGGCAGAGAGAGATAGAAACATCAATGATGAGAGAGAATCATTTATCAGCTGCCTCCTGCATGCCCCCTACAGGGAATTGAGCCCACAACCCAACCTGGGCATGTATCCTGACCAGGAATTGAACTGTGACCTCCTGGTTCATAGGTCAACACTCAAACACTGAGCCACACCAGCTGGGTCTTTTTTGTAATATTTTAAAAATCATGTGACTCTTCTGCTTAAAGACCTTTAACACTTTATTTTGAACTTTGTATAAACCCAAATTTCTCCTTTAGCCCTACAAAATCTCCTGTATGATTCATGCCTATCCCCCTCCACTTATATCTCTCCATTTTCTCTCCTCCACTGCCAGAGAAAATGTGATTAGCTAATACTTTTCATAAGCATTGGAGAAAGCAAACTTGCTTCATATGTTAAAATTACAAAACCCACCATTATTTCTACAGTTATAGAAATGCAGAAATAATGGAACTGATAATAAAGGCTATGTAAATGGATAGTTAATGCCAAAATTCTTCGTTCTAGTGAAAATCAATTAACAAACTAAAGGAAACCCTGAAAACATCTTTAATGGTCATCAGATGGTGGAAGTTGCTTGAAGGAAGGCATTGTTGGCAAGTATTAAAACATATTGGTGGTTGACTGTAGGATGCATTTTAACACGTTTCTGAAAATGAACTGGTCAGGAAAAAGATCTGGAGATGAGAACACATCTCTTTGGTTGATCCATATCAACTAGAAACATGAATTTCCTCCATCATTGCCTGAGCGTTTCCTGCTCACCAAGCTGAGTGTGAGCTAGAGCAGAGGGTGGTAGGATTATAGTTTAAATGAACTATAAATGGGGTAAATTGTGTGCAGGTATGTAGTTAACTCAGATATTAACTATGTATATGACTAGTAAACTTGCTCATTTATCCATAAATTTGAATACGTGCTACTAAGTTTTCTTTGGGCCCTCAGTTAACTGAGGCAGAAGCTCTGTGGCTTCAAATTTGGTAATTTGTATAATGACAAACAGCGCAGTGAGATTAAAATTGCTAAAATTGCCATAGCAATTCTAAAGGGCAGGGGCATGAAAGAGACTTACTTTTTGTGGGTGCTTAGAAAGTTAGGTTCAGGTCGATGTTGAGAATTGTGGCTCAGACTGATTTCTGCGTTAGAGTTATCTGTCTGGTTTGTTTGGAGTCTACAAGAGGCTTCTGACAATATTTGTTCTGAAAATTTCCTAAGGTTTCAACTGAGTTTTAGCCTGGAAAAGTTCACTCTCTCTAGAGCTTTTAAAAGTCAGCCATGCCTATGCTTACAGATCTACCTCTGTACCCCACGACCTAGTTCTCAATGCTGTTATTAAGAAACAACCACTCTACTCATGGCTGTTTTTTTCACAATTTCAAGATAAAGGATGACAAGCCTATTTGTACTGGTAGTTAGAAATTTTATTGAAGCTTTCCTTCAGGTTTAACAATTGCACAGTACCAAAAATAATAGTTAGCAGAGTGATTGCTTCCCAATATTTGCAAGTTCATAGGGCATAGAAAAGCGATGCTTGTCATTCTGGCCAGGATAATTCCATGAAGGTTATCTTGCAGACCCTCCAGTTTGTTTTCTGCTGTGGGTTTTGGTACCACTATATACTGAGTTCTGGGAATATAATTTTCCTTGGGATCACTGTTATAAGGGCAAATGATTGTCTTGTTTCCAAATTTGATGGGAATGGAGACAGCAAATTGAAATTCAGTGTTTTATGAACGCTTTTAAACCAATAAAAATGAAACCATTGAAAGGTTTCTTACATTCTTAATTTTTCAGATCCTGAAGGAACCACATCCATTAGGCTAAGACATAGTACAAGCTGTCAGGAGCTGCTGTAGGAAACACACTTATAGATAGTCATCAGGCATGCCTCTGAATGAGATGAAATTGAGTACAAAATTTAGGAGGATTTTCCCCCCTTAAATTTAACATACAAATTTTGGATTTTAGATTTTTAACTTAGAAGAAGGAAATAATTGATTTTTAATGCTTTTTTGAAAAGGTTTGTTTTTATTGGTTTCAGAGAAAAGAAGGGAAAGGGAGAGAGAGATAGAAACATCAGTGATGGGAGAATCATTGATTGGCTGCCTCCTGCATGCCCCTTACTGGGGAGTGAGCCTGCAACTAAGTCTTATGCCCTGACAGGTATCAAACTGTGACCTCCTTGTTCATAGGTCGATGCTCAACCACTGAGCAACACCAGCCAGACAAAATAACTGATCTTAATTGCTTTGGACTTTTATCTTTGGATATAATTTAATAAAGGGTTTACATATTTGACCTTTAATGTCTTCCTGGGAATTTTATAATGCATAGTATTAAAATCAGGGGTATATATCCAGTGACATTTATAATTGGAATTAATGCATTGTGTTTTATGCACTTCATAGTATGTTTGGCTTCTAAATACACAGTACTTATGGCTGGACATGAATTTGGATAAGAAAAGAAAGAATGGGAATGAAATGACTGAGGAGCTGATTTAAAACATGTATTTCTCAGCCAGGATAAAGATCTGAGAGTGACTGAATCTAACCTGCCAACCGGAGGAACAGCTTCCTGAAGGTAGAGGCAGGGCTGCCTTGATAGACAGCTCACCTCTACCTGCGGGGGAGCCACCTCCCTCTGTACAGCAGAAAAAAATGGCAGGCACAAAAAAGTCTCAGAACAAAACCTATCTCAGAGGGATGCAAACCTCAGTGTGACAGGGATGACACCTTCTCCTGCTTTCTCTTGCTTCCACAAAGAGAGATTTTCAGTAGATAACTAAAGGCCACTGCACATTTCTTCTCTTTACCCATTGACAGGTGCCCAAACTTAGCTGATTAGTAAACTTGGGGTCAATGTCTAGGTGCACATACTTCCACTCCGCCCTCATTTGCTTTGGGAGGGGGGAGGTGCGGGGTGGAGATCAGCTGTTCACAATGAGGACAAATTTTGTTTTGTTGTGAAATGGGTGGTGTCTGTTCATAATTCTGAGGTTTAGTTGACATCTGTCTTTTACTAAGCTGCACACTTGAACATGCCTTCAGTAATAAGTACATGCTTTGACTTACATAGCTGTAATTCATTCTCAGACTGTTTGGAAGCTGTTGAAAGCTGTGCCCTTCCCATGTGATCTTCCCTGGGGGACTGAGCAGTAAGTTCTATTATTTATAGTTTTAAAAAGCAGCAGAAGCCCTGGGTTTAACTTAAGGTGTGTGGATCACCCAGATAAGTAGATAAACTTCAACTTGAGTCCATGTAATCTTGGTCTTGAAACTACATTCTTAACAACTCTATTATCTTGCCTTGTGTTATTCCTGAAAATATTGCAAAAAAAATAAAAACAAAAAGTGATAAAATACCAGAGGGCTCAGGAGAGGCATTACCAGACTCTGTTGGCCTGATTTTTCAATCTCTCTCAAATTCTGGGCTAAATTTGGCCAAGCCTTAATGGCTGATGATGTTAGTGATGCTTTGGGCTTCATCCTAGAGTAATGTGGAGAGAGCTGGTGTTGGGCGTTTGTCCCTGAAGACTAATAGTGGGTGATAGAGGAATAGGAAGTTATGGATATTGGAAAGACTTTAAGCAGCAGAGATCTGTGTCTGCAATAAAGGAAGGTCAAAGGCAATTCATTGTGTGTGACTGACTGGCTGGTTCCTAGACACTCAGAAGGAGCTTATGGGAGCTGAGCCTGGGAACAGGGATGCTTCAAAAATAACATAGTTAGCCTGCTTTCTGATAACTCCTAGCAGAGATACCTTGCCCCAATCCTGCATGGCCTCTGGCACTGAGGAAATGCTGCCCCTTCCAGTTCACTCCAGACTTCAGCCTTATTGGGTCCACAGAGAAATACAAATTCCCAAAGGTATCCTGAATGTAGAACTCAAGGAAATCATAAAGGGCAAAGTAAAACTGTTTGGAGCTGTCATTTGAGGAAAATAATTAAACAGAATGAGGTTTAAAAGGAGTCCATGTATACACAATTATTCATAAAATAATTTGAGAAGAAGAAGAAATGATTTTCCAACTAAAAATTTTGGTTCATGAGTTCAAGTATGGTAACTGTTTCTTTTTCTGAAGTATGTACTTGGTAAATAAATGACAACATTATTTTAAAACACAGAGCAAAAATATTGAAGAAATTTATAAACCCACAAATATGAATATATATACCCAGATATATAGACATATATCTATAACTAGGGGCCTGGTGCACAAAAATCAGCCTGGCCTGTGCCCTCTCGCAGTCTGGGACACCTTGGGGGATGTCCATCTGCTGGTGTGCCTGGCCAGCCTAGGTGAGGGGCTGAGGGCCATTTTCAGGCTGCCCACAGTCCCTTCAGGGTTTGGGTCCCTACTGGGGTGCCTGTCCAGCCCTGGTGAGGGGCAGAGGGCTGTTTTCAGGCTGCCCACAGCTCCCATTGACCCAACATCCCAGCGAGGCTGGCTGGAATCAGGTTTCTGGGATTTATTTATCATCTATAATTGAAACTTTGTTGCCTTGAGCTGAGGCCTAGGCAGGCAACAAAGCCTCTTGTTTTCTTAAGCTCTGTGGCTTCCATAATTGAAACATTGTTGCCTTGGGCAGAGGCCCAGCCAGCCTAGGCAGGCAGTTTCCTCCATCGCTGGTGCAATGGAAGCCTCCTGTTTGCTCTAGCTCCATGGCTGCTGTCTGCCATCTTGGCTGGGTTAATTTGCATACAGCCACTCTGATTGGCTAGTGGACATGGCTTAGGTGTAACAGAGTGAGGGTCAATTTGCATATTACTCTTTTATTAGATTAGATAATAAAAGTACAATATGCTAATAAGACTGGACAGCCAAATAACCTTCTAGATGTCCTTCCATATGAAGCTTCAGTGGTGGGGGCCAAGGTAGAGGCAGTTAGGGGTGATCAGGCAGGCAGGCAGAGGGGTTAGGGGTGATGAGGCAGGTAGGCAGGTGAGCGGTTAGGAGCCAGCAGTCCCAGATTGTGAGAAGGATGTCCTGGATTGTGAGAGGTGCAGGTTGGGCTGAGGGACAACCCCTATCCCCCCCACACACACACCAAGTGCATGAATTTCATGCACTGGGTCTCTAGAGTGTATATAAATATAGATATACATATATATTCAGAAGGACAAAAACACACACAGAAAAAAGTAATGCAATCTAGTACTTTTGTTCTGGTAGAAAATAAAGTGTTTTAGCTCCACACAATTAATTATTCCAGGCTTTGAGGGCTTTCTTACCTTAGGTCCTCTAAATACTGACCTGAATAAAAAGCACTAGGATAGGCAGTTTGCTTGGGAGGTGATCCCAGAAAACACAGGTGTGAGAGGAAGGAACCTGAGATGATGAGAAGAGGGTGAGGGGTGTGGGAACCAACAGGGTGTGTTAATGAGGCAGTTTCTTTTTAGAAGCTTTATGGGCAATTTGGGATTAGTGCTGGGGAATGCTCTGAAGAATCATGTAAAATACGCCTCGGGATTATTACTCTCAGGGCCAAGGAAACTAGGGCAGCTGGTTGCTCCCAAGGGGACAACATTTCCCTGAAGTTCAAAGACTCCCTGTGTGGGGGCCTATCAAGCAGAAAGAACTTGTGATTGAAGTGGGAACTGGTGAGTTCAACAAAATTGTCAGCAACATCTGTGGAATGACATCAACGTTATCTGGAGAATACTGATGGAACAATGAAGGTGCTTAAACTCAAAGTTGAGATAAAGATTCTTATCTTTTTACATGGAATGGGTGCAAAACGATAATGGTGACCACAATGACGATGCCAGTCATGGTGAGGAGATGCTTACATGCAGTTTTGTTGCACCAGGAGATCTTCTAAGCACTTTACACATACACTCATGGAATGCTCTCAGCAATACTCTGAGATAGGACTTGTATTATCCTCATTTTACAGATGAGGAAATTGGGGACAAAGAAGGGTAAGTATGTGCAAATTGCCCAACAGGATGAAAAAATGGGGACAATGTGATCAGGAGACTGGGTCTGCTTCCAGAGTCCACACTGCCACAGTATTCAATGTGCTGAAGTCTCACAAGGACCTGCCTCAACCTGATTAATCAGTTGTATGTGCATGTGTGTGACAATCTTATTTTTGGCTCCAGACAGTCTATTTACATAAAATCAGATCTGGAAATTTTATTAAATTAAATAATAACTAATACACAAGTATATATGACTAAGAATGGTTGTATCAGGTTAGTTCATACTGATCTCTAAGAAGAAACCAAATAAATATCAATCTAGCCAATAAAAGAGATTTCCAGGCAGTATTGAGTGAGAGAAGTGAAATGCAAAGATGTTTTATTAATACCATTTAGTATGAAAAATAGAGATAGAATTATTAGTGAACCGGTTTTAATGTGCATATGTATATAATTTTTGCATATACACTTATATGTGTATAAACAGTATATAGTACATTAATATATATGTATATGTATACAATTTATATATGTATATGTATACAACATATATATATATATATATATATATATATATTAGAGCTGTTTTGATTATATGATCTTGGGTAAAGACATTAAAATATGTAGGAATTGGACACTGTTTTCTATGTATGCAAGGGTTAAAATCAAAGCATGAAAGAAGCTAAACAAGAAAAAGAAAAGAATTATACACTTCCAAAGTAATAAATATGGTATGATTATACTTTTTCACTTATGTAAAATAACATATGTGGATCCACACACAAATATTATATATCTCTATAACACAGAAGTACTTTTATATAAACAGAGGCCTGGTGCACAAATTTGTGCATGGGTAGGGTTCCGGGCTGATCGGACCGTCTTGCCCAGTCCTGGTCAGGTCGGCTGGCTGAGGGCAGGGACTGCAGGAGGTTGGCCAGCCATGGGAGGTTGGCTGTGGGAGCGCATTGACCACCAGGGGGCAGCTCCTGCATTGAGCGTCTGCCCCTTAGTGATCAGTGCGCATCATGGCAACTGGTCGAGCAGTTGTTCTGTCCACCAGTAGTAACAGTTGTTAAGCTCTTATATACATATAGGTTAATTTAAAATAATTTTTAAAAATTCTTTATGAAGTACTGGGCCCAAAATGAGTACCATATTTTCCGGCATATAAGACGACTGGGCGTAAAAGATGACCCCCAACTTTTGAGAAGATTTTCCTGGGTTAAAAAGTCATCTTATAAACAGGAAAATATGGTACTTAATAAATTCCAATATTGTACTAGGTGCATTTATAATACATAGCTATAAAATCTTTATTTTGAGTAATTGAAGAAAAATACAAGTTTAAGCTAAAAACACCATAGGGAGAGTTGAAAGGAGAAGACAGGAGAAAGAAGAAGTGTCCTGGATCATATTATGTGCCTTTGCAAAGTCATCTGTTGATTTAGCCTCACCTTACAACAGGATTTTCTTGGCTCCACAAGAGCTGAGGGATGAGCTCTTTATAGCCTCACACCAGCCTCCCTGGGGGAGCAATGGCAGGTCTAGGGACCAGATTGTCTACAACTGGACTCAGGAGGCTCTGATTTGCCACTGGAGTTCTGGAGGGGTGTGAGACTGTAGGCCTGGAGATCGAACCTCCCCCTGCCCCTGCATTCCTCCTCCACTCCTGTGCGGTTGAGTGTTTTTGTAAAACTTCTAGAAGATGGTACACATCATTAAGCAACTAGCTTGTTTCTTGTGAGTGTGTGGCTGGTTCTGGAACACACATGAATACTATTTTCTCTCTTATGCCCTTCATCACTTCCTTTTTTCTTACTGTGCTTGAATAGGTTTTTTACTGGTCCATAAAAGGGTTAGCATCTTATCTAATAAAAGCATAATATTGAAATTGACCATTTCTTCTGGAGTCTAAGCCACACCCACCAGCCAATCATAGTGGCTGTATGCAAATTAACCCAGCCAAGATGGAGGCCGGCACTCACGGAGCTGAGTAAACAGGCAGCTTCCATTGCAGCAGGAGTAAAACTGTTTGCCGGCCACTGGGTTTCTCTCAGCTCCAGGCAACAACATATTTGCAACATTGTCTCAATTATAGAAGCCACAGAGCTGAAGTTAACAGGAGGCTTTGTTACCTGCCTAGGCTCAGCTTAAAGGAACAATGTATCAACTATAGAAGATAAACCCCAGAAACCTGCTTCCAGCCAGACTTGCTGGGACATTGGGTCAATGGGAGCTGTGGGCAGCCTAAAAGCCTGAAAATGCCCCTCAGCCTGTCACCCAGGCTGGCCACACCCCAATGGGGTAAGGGATCCCACTGGGGGACTTGGCTAGCCTGCAGACAGCCATCAGCCCCTAACCCAGGCTGTCCAGGTACCCCAGTAGGGACCCAAGACCTGAAGGGACTGTGGGCAGCCTGAAAGTCTGCAAACGGCCCTCAGCCCCTCACCCAGGTTGGCCACACCCCCATGGGGTCAGAGTTCCCACTGGGGGGCTTGGCCAGCCTGCAAACAGCCATCAGCCCCTCACCCAGGCTGGCCAGGCACACCAGCAGGTGGACATCCCCTGAGAGGTCCCAGACTGCGAGAGGGCACAGGCCGGGCTGAGGGACCTCCCAAGTGCACAAATTTTTGTGCACCGGGCCCCTAGTATTATATATTGCCCCAAGGCATCCAAGCTAAGACAGGAAGAAAACGAAGAAGGGCTTTATTGAAATTAGAAAATAAATCTATATAAAATGGATTTAGAGGAAAATAATTTAGTTGAATAAAGTGTATCTAATAGAAAAATATAGAAAAACCATAATTGTTAACCATTAGAATAGTTTTCTGAAACAGAAAATAAAAAGAAACTTGTTGCCCTAACCGGTTTGGCTCAGTGGCTAGAGCATCGGCCTGCGGACTCAAAGTTACCGGGTTCGATTCCGGTCAAGGGCATGTACCTTGGTTGCAGACACGACCCCGGTGGGGAGTGTACAGGAGGCGGCTGATCAATGTTTCTCTCTCATCGATGTTTCCAACTCTCTATCCCTCTCCCTTCCTCTCTGTAAAAAATCAATAAAATATATTTAAAAAAAAAAAAGAAACTTGTTAAAACCACCACCATTCAACTTTGTATTAAAAAAGCAGGGGGAGAAAGAAGAGTTGTAACTTCTGAAAAAGGAGGGACAGGCTATCACAGTTTTAGTTCTCCACAAAATATCCTGGTGCTTCTGTTCTTGGCACATGGTTGAATGTGGTTCCTATTTCCTGCAGAGTTTGGCTTGGCCATGTGACTTGCTTTGTCTGGTTGTCTTAGTAAGGGTTTCCCCAGAAGCTGACCTGAAGACAGGTATTTCATTGTAAGCCGTTTCATTGGAGGTGCAGAGGAGCAGGAGAGCAAGAGGGTAGGAGGGAAAGAAGAAAATAAGGGTCTAATTACTAAGCATTGTCAGCACCGCAGGCAACTAGGGCTGAATTCCCCTGGGACTCAGTGCAGAAAGAGCATGCATCTCAGAGTGATGCTGACAGACATGGAAGACACCTAGCTTACTTACTGCTATTTACTGTTGTCTCTAATCCAGGATGACTGGTGTCCTTATAAGAAGAAGGGAGAGACAAACAGGAGAGAACAGATTGAGACGATTGGGAGGGAGATTGAAGTGAGGCATGTCCAAGCCAGGGAACACTAAGGATTGTCTACCAGTGAACATCAGAACCTACAAAAGGCAGGAAAAAAGGATTCTCCTCTGCAGGTTTCAGTGAGAACATGGCCCTGGAGTTTGGACTTATGGCCACTATCACTTCGACAGCAGTTTTTCCCAGATGACTGCAGTTGGACAAATAGGGTAAGAAATAAATCCTTATTGTGTTAAGCCTGTGCAACTGACATGGAACTTGATAAACCTGAAGTCATGTATAACTATTTAAAGTCATGTAAAATATAACTTTGTAAAATAAAACTATGTAAAATATATAGACTTTACTGAAGGGAGGGAAGTGGCAGCAGGTGGTGGCAAACGGGTATCAGAGGCAAGAAGACAGTTTGCCATCAAACTTAGGCACCATCCATAATGTTAAATGCTCTAGGTCTCACCAAATTCTGTAGCCCCAATTTAGGTGCCTGTCAAAAACATTTCAGCTAATCATAAAACTTGGTCACATTTTTTTTTAAAGTCTATTTATAATATTTCTTATGCTAAAAAAGCAAGTCAGTACTTTGTCCAATGAAAATACATTTCTAACCTTTACCAGGTACTTGTGTCCCACCATTGACTTAGATATTTTTCTTTCTTTTCCTTTTTATTCCTGATGCAGAGAATCCTGCTTTTTAAATGTCATTGCGCTTCCTTCAAGTAAACCACTTTCAAAATGTTCAATTCCCTTTATTCAGTTAAGGCCCGTAAATATTTTCTGAGCACCCATTATGTTCTAGGGACATCGAATAATAGGAAATAGTCATAAGCCTAATCACCATCTTATGAAGTTTAAGAGTCTGTTAGGGGACACTAGTTTAAACAATACAAATAAATATATAAAAATTATTGCAAATGCAACAGGAGTGTTATTTTGAAACCATAGTAACTGGCCAATTCAGCATTTCCCCTGGGTGGCATGTAGGTCCCAGGTGCCTTGCATAACCTTCTGTTGTTTGGGGGGAGCATCTGGGTTTCAGCTGGCAACTGCCCAAGCTGTTAGCAGCTAAGATGTACATGATACATTATCCCTGTTGGGGTTTCGTTTTCAAAGTTACTCCATGCTGGAATCCCCTACCATGTCTGGATGAAAAATGAGCTGGTGGGAACGTGTGTACATAGGAATGGAGGATAGATTGAGGTAGGATGTAGCAGAATTACACATCAATTTAATGTCTAAAACTGTTCCTCAATATTCAACACATGTTTCCTATTGTTACTAGAAAAACAGAGTGTCAGAAGGAAAATAGAGGAAAATACCAATGTTCTGAGACCAAAAGATACAGAATCAAACGTTCGATGACTATCTAAACAGGCATCTGGAGGGGAGGGGGAAATGACTTGCTCATAAATGCATGGCCAAGAAATTTACCCCCAGGCGCTATTTCTGGAAAAAAGTGATGTAGTTCACTAACATGCAAAATAAATCCAAAAAAGGAAGCTCTGGAATGTATAAAAATTTGGAAAACTATGTCATTAAGTCTAAATTATTTCTGGAATATAGCTTTTTAACTCAATGCAAATAAAAAAATATAAGCTTAAATAAGAAGTAAGAAAAGTAATTATCTTACAATTAAATTAGGAATCACAACTATGCAAGCATTTCGGGGGGCAGTGGTTGGACAAAAAAAATATTTGTTTTGTTTAAAAATGCAAAAGAAAAAAGTTAACAATGAACCCTATTCTGTTCAAGGTCACATAGTACATCTATCTCTTTATCAATTTATCCATTATTGGGTATTTAATGTTTCTAGAAAAGTTAATATATTAACTTTATATATAAATTAATATAAATTAATAATTAATATAAAGTTAATATATGAGTTAATATATAAGTTAACATATAAATACATATTTTGCTAATATTCATAAAACATTGAAAACAATTGACCATTGATTAGTCATGAAAAAAGAAAGCACAATAAAGTCTAAGCAGATAAAATCATATAGATCTTTTCTTTGACTATAAGATAAAATATATCAAAAAAATAATTTATTTATTTATTAAATATATTTTATTGATTTTTTACAGAGCAGAAAGGAGAGGGATAGAGAGTTAGAAACATTGATGAGAGAGAAACATTGATCAGCTGCCTCCCGCACACCCCCTACTGGGGACGTGCCCACAACCAAAGTAGATGCCCTTGACCGTAATCGAACCTGGGAATCTGGCAGGCTGACACTCTGTCCACTGAGCCCAACTGGTCAGGGCTATATCAAAAAATTTAATAGTGCAAACTACCCCCCAATTATTAAATTTTGGAGTTAAAATAAAAAATATATTTTGAGTTAGATTTTAAAAATTCAAATTAAATGTCATTACAAATACATATGAATGAAAGCTATAAATATTACAACTATGAGGCTTAAAACTACAGAGATGAATTAAAAACCTAAATACAGCAATCCATCTTATTTGTGGTTTCACTTTCCACAGTTTCAGTTACCCACAGTCGACCACAGTTTTAAATACTAAATGAAAAATACCAGAAATAAACAATCCATAAGTTTCAAACTGCTTACTCTCTAAACAGCAGAATGAAATCTTTCCTTTTGCCGCCTGGGATGTGGCCCATCCCTTTATCCCTCATCTCCACGCTGTAGACCCTCCTTACCTTTAGCCTCAGAGCAGCCATCCTGTCATCAGGTGTCACAGCACTTGTGTTCCATTTACCCTCCTTTTATTAAGTAAATGCCCCAAAGCTAGTGATGCTGGCAATTAAGATAGGCCAAAGAGAAGCCATGAAGTGCTTCCTTTAAGTGAAAAGGTGGAAGTTCTTGACATAATAAGGAAAAAAAGAAAAACTGAATGCTGAGGTTGTTAGGATCTATGGTAAGAAGGAATCTTCTACCTGTGAAATTATGAAAAAGGAAACAGATATTCGTGCTAGTATTGATCCTTCTTCTGCCATATTCTCAGTAGGTCAATGGTAGCCTAACAGTCAATAGTAGCCTAACATGAGGTCTCAATGCCTACGTCCTTCTCACTCCATTTCATCACATCTGCACTGTATCATCTCACGTCATCACAAGAAAGGTGAGTACAGCACAATCAGAGAACAAGAGAGAGACCACATTCACGTCACTTTTATTATAGTATATTGTCATAATTGTTCCATTTTATTAGTTATTTTGTTAATCACTTACTGTGTCTACTTTATAAATCAAAATTTTAAACATATTTTTATAGATTTTAGAGAGACCAAGGGAGAGGAATAGAGAGATGGAAATATCAATGAGAGAAACATCTACCAGCTGCCTCCTGCATGCCTCTGACTAGGAATTGAGCCCTCAATCCAGGCATTTTCCCTGATTGGGAATCAAATTGTGACCTCCTGGTTCATGGGCCAATATTCAGCTACCGAGCCACACCGGCTGGCCATAAATCAAATTTTATTAAACGTATGTATGTATAGGAAAAAAACATATAATATATAGGGTTTGGTACTATTTGCAGTTTCAAGCATCCACTAAGGGGGTCTTAGAATGTATTCCCTGAGTATAAAGAAAGATAACTGTATCGTGGATAACAAAATATACTGAAGATAAATAAAATCTTTTAAATTAAAGACTTAGGAGAAGGATAAGATAATTTAAAAATAGTCAATAGAAAGGAATTAATTTAAAATAGAAATTTAAAAATAAAATAAGTCTACTTGTTATTCAGTTCATAGAGCCAGCAAAAAACAAAAAAACACAAAAACAGTGACAAAAAAGTGTACTAGTATATTTGTGCTCTGAGTCATAAGCCTGTGTGATGTTTCACAACAATGGATGATCAAAAGAGAGAATTGGCTAACAAAATAAGAGTGCAGTAAAGAAATGAAAAGTGGTCGTGTTGGAGGTGAAATTCAAATGGACTATGAATTGAGTCATGGAAGAAATAGCTGATTGTGGGGTGTTGATGCTGCTGTTATTTAAGGAACCTTAGACGTACAGCCAGAGGAATTTAGTGAAAGGTAATTTATTGATGTAACGAGAAAACTGTTTTTGACAAATAGGATCAAGATGTCCTGTAGGAAGTAATGTCAGCTACTTCGATCTGTTGGTTTCATTCTTATCTAGAGTGGTTCTCAGTAAATATTATGATTTTAATCAAAATTTTATTACTCTGCCACTGACAAGGAGAATATAATTCCTCTTATTTATTTCCTGAATATGGTCATTCCGAGGAAACTCATTTCCATATATCAAATCAGATGTGCAAGTTTTGGTGTCAACTATGATGGTTTTTACATGCATGAAATACCTTCCTACCACTAAAACAATCTTTCCATGACTCTCCAAGTGGAATCAGCTACCTTTTCTCCTTCATGGTTATTTTAGTAAATGCCATTTTACATCCATAATTCTTTGTTGTAATGACAGTTTATCAATCAATTGTTAGATTCTCTTGGTGAATACATCTTTGTTAGGGGCTCTGACTTGTCATTATGAGATTGTCCTTGTTTTACATATTTTCTGAATAATTGTTGTGTGAAGTGCATTGTTTCCTGTATTTTACAGTTATGTTTTGGTTTGTTAATTTTACTTAGAATTAACAATTACTGAGAGGGTTTCTTTGTGTGCTTCATTGGTACTAGAAGCATAAAAGGAGAAAAATGGATTATTCCTTCTTTTCCAGAATCTTCTGAAGGAAAAATTTATGTAATATTCTTAAGGAGACTTGTATTTACATAGCATAAATGTAAAGATACATTTTAATTAGAAGATACCCAAATTACAAATTAAGTCATAGTCAGAACATACATTTTTGAAAGATTTTTTTTGTAAGCTGAAACTTATGGGTTTTTTAAAAAATGTTTTTAGACAGAGAGTCAATTTTTATTTCTTACATTTTTATGTAAAATTTGCATTTTTAGATTATATCATCATATTGAATATTTTTTGGTGTCTGGAAATATTTATATTTAAAATGATTCTAGAGTGAATGGGGAACCAACTAGAGAGTATGGAAAATTACCTTCAAGGGTATTTAATGCAACCTTAGTAAGAGATTGTTGAACATATTAGCAGTATTCTATTTAATAAAGAGGGAATATGCTAATTGACCTTCATACCATCACAAAGATGGAGGCACCCACAACCAATAAGGAGGGAATATGCTAATTGACTGCCCCACCCTCAAAGATGACAGTGCCCACAGCCACAAGATGGTGGTGCCCAGTCCCCTCAGCCCAGCTGGGTGCCTGCCTCTGGAGTTCCCCAGTCTCCTCAGCTCCCCAGCCAGTGAGCACAGGCAAGCCTCAGATGTTGGCTGCCCAGCTGCCCAGGACCAGCCGAGGCTTGAGCTGCCGGCAGTGGCAGCAGCAGAGGTGTGATGGGACATCACCTTCCCTTGATCAGGTTGCCTCCCACCCCTGAGGGCTCCCAGACTGTGAGAGGGGGCAGGTCGGGCTGAGGAACCCCCCACCTCCACTTCAGTGCATGAATTTTCATACACTGGGCCTCTAGTTTCTTAATAAAAACATTTCAGATGATTTACTTTAATAAAACATAAGAAAAGCCAAATCATAAATTAAAAAAAGAAATATTGGAGATCTAGATAAAAAAAACACACATTAATAGAATGAAACTAAATTTTAAAAATGAGTTTTAAGATGTTAATTTTCTTTAAAAGAATATTATTTTGGCTTTTAATTTTAATAGACTTTAAAAACTTTTAAAGAAAATTAACTGAATGATCTTATATAAATTAATTTTTCTGCTCTTTTAAAAAATATATATTTTATTGATTTTTTTTACAGAGAGGAAGGGAGAGAGATAGAGTTAGAAACATTGATGACAGAGAAACATCGATCAGCTGCCTCCTGCACACTCCCTACTGGGTATGTGCCTGCAACCAAGGTACATGCCCTTGACTGGAATCGAACCTGGGACCCTTGAGTCTGCTGGCCTATGCTCTAACCATTGAGCCAAACCGGTTAGGGCAATTTTTCTGCTCTTTAATATTTATAAATTTATTTCTTTTTTGAGGAAAATAGATTTAATTTTTATCTAATTTAAATCTAATTACCTTTAATTGTTTAAAAAATAAATAAAACTGTCAACTTTTATTAAAGGAAAAAATAAAAAGAAAAGCCAAATCATATGACAATAGGGAATGCTGTATGTAACAACAAGGTATGAAGTAAAAACAACAATTTCCAGTGTGCTCACTTTGTAGATTAATGACTAAAAAATAGCAAAATTTTTCAATATTGCTTTATTTTGTTTATTCTGTTTACCATGCTAGGTGTAAAGTGCATTGGATTCTGTTCTCAGTGAGTTTTTTGATTATATATGGTACAAGACATAAAGTAGTATGCTTTTTGAAAGGAATATTAATGAAATAGTATGGAAAATTTGAAAACTTAAGTAAAGTCTTATGGTAAATAAGGAAGACTTCAGAGAGAAGATGTTTGAATTTCTTCAGAATGGTTGAGGAAGCATACTAACATATAGAAACCTAATCTAAGACCAACGTGAAAACTGGGAAAACAGAAAATAAACCAAGGTATATGTAGGTACCAGACAATAGATATCATTGTATTTATATAGCATGGATGTAAAGATTTTCTTTTAAATCTTTATTGTTCATATTATTACAGTTGTTTCTTCCCCCCCATAGCTCCCCTCCTCCCAGTTCCCACCCCACCCTCTGCCCTTACCACCTACCCCACTTTCCTCTTCCATAGGTGTATAATTTTTGTCCAGTCTCTTCCCACACCCCTTTCTCCCTGAGAATTGTCAGTCCCCTCCCTTTCTATGCCCCTGGTTCTATTCTATTCACCAGTTTATTCTGTTCATCAGATTTTTTATTCATTTGATGTTTAGATTCACTTGTTGATAGATATGTATTTGTTGTTTCATAATTTTTATCTTTACTTTTCTTTCTTCTTCCTCTTCTTAAAGGATAACTTACAGCATTTCATATAATACTGGTTAGGTGCTGATAAACTCCTTTAGCTTTTTCTTGTCTGTAAAGCTCTTTATCTGACCTTCAATTCTGAATGACAGCTTTGCTGGATAAAGTAAGCTTGGTTGCTGGTTCTTGCTATTCATCACTTTGAATATTTCTTACCACTCTCTTCTGGCCTGCATAGTTTCTGTTGAGAAATCAGCTGACTGTTGTAGGGGCATTCTCTTGTAGGTAACTAACTGCTTTTCTTTTGCTGCTTTTAAGATTCTCTCCTTGTCTTTTGCTCTTGGCATTTTAATTATGATGTGTCTTGGTGTGGTCCTCCTTGGGTTCTTTTTGTTTGGGATTCTCTGCGCTTCCTGGACTTATAAGTCTATTTCTTTCACCAGGTAGGGGAAGTTTTCTGTTATTATTTCTTCAAATAGGTTTTCAATATCTGGCTCTCTCTCTTCTTCTGGCACCCCTATAATTCTGATGTTGGTACACTTGAAGTTGTCCCAGAGGCTCCTTATACTATCTTCATATTTTTGAATTCTTTTTTCTTTTTGCTTTTCCAGTTGGGTATTTTTTGCTTCTTTGTATTTCAAATCTTTGACTTGATTCTTGCGATCCTCTAATCTGCTGTTGGATTTCTGTATATTATTCTTTATTTCAGTTAGTGTATGCTTAATTTCTAGCTGGTCCTTTTCATATCCTCGAGGGTCTCACTAAATTTATCAGCAGTTTCTAGAAAATTCTTGAAAAACCTTATAACTGTGGTTTTGAACTCTATATCCAGACATTTGCTTTCCTCCATTTCTGTCATTTGTGACTTGTTTCTTTGTCTCTGCATTTTGGCTGCTTTCCTGCGTTGATAGAGTGGCTTTCTGTGCTAGGTGTCCTATAGGGCCCAGTGGCTCAGCCTCCCCAATTCACTGAGGTGGACACTCTTGGTGCACTCTTTTGTAGGTTTTGTGCACAGTCTTGTTGTAGCTAAGCCTTGATTGTTGTTGGTATCACTGAGAGAAATTGATCTCCAGGCCAATTGGCTGTGAGAATCAGCTGTGCCTATGGTGGGAGAACTTCTGTGCTGGAGACACCCTTATGGGGCAAGACTTGCTTCAGTGGCACTTTGGTGCTCATTGAGTCTGCCCACTGAGTGTGTGTGTCCCTTATGGATCTGAGGAGTTGTAATCTGTATGGTCCCACTCTGATCACTGGATACACTGGCTCTTGGATTTCTAAGGAGGTGCTATTTTAGCCTCTGCCTGAGGTTATCCAGCCTTTTATATGCAAAAGCCTCTTCTCACAGCTTGGGTTGGGTGGGGTCTCAGGGAATCAACAGGGTGGAACAGACAGCTATGGCTGATCTTCAGCCCTGCCCTAAGAAGCCCTGGGTCTCAGTGTCCCGCGGTAATTGCTGCAAGCACTGCTGAGAGAAAGCTGCTCTGGAGTTTCTTCCACTGTCAGATAGTCCAGCTTCTCCCCATATGAGTCTGGATCCCCATAAACTCACCTGGAACTGGAATTCAGAGCCGCCAGGAGCTTGTGACTCCCTCCAGATTGAAAAAGACAACTGTGTCCTCAGTTGCCAGCCCTCTTCACGCCCTCGCCTCTGTACCTCCGCACCTCACTTCCGCACCTCCTCTGAGTCTCAATGTGCTTTCCTCTTTCCTTCTAGTTGTAGAATTTCCACTCATCTGGCCTTCATGTGGTTCTGGGTGGTGTCCGCCCTTTCTCTTAGTTGTAGTTTTGAAGTGGTTGAGTGAGGCAGCAATTTCAGGTGTTTACCTATGCCGCCATCTTGGTTTTTCTCAAGATATATTTTAATTAAAAGATATCCAAATTATGAATTAAGTCACTATCAGAAGACACATTCTATATAATAAAATGGTAATATGCAAATTGACCCTAATGGCAGAACGACCGCTGAACCAGTCACTATGAGGTGCACTGACCACCTTTTGGTTCCTTTCCCTGGCTGGCAGGCTCTGATCACTCAATGGTGAATGGAGAACCGGGGGTGGGTGGCAGTGGGGGGAGGGGAGTGGGCTGGCTGCAGGCAGCTGGGGAAGATGGCCCTGGTCCCAAGCCAGGCTTAGGGACTATATCTGTGTATAAATTTCATGCACTGGGCTTCTAGTTTTCATAAATACAAATTTTTCCTGCCCCCCATATGTATTAAAGAAAATAAAAAATATAACTTTGAACATTTAGGTAGGGACCATATTGTGGGAAGACTTGATCTTCTAGATCAGGGGTCCTCAAACTTTTTAAACAGGGGGCCAGTTCACTGTCCCTCAGACTGTTGGAGGGCTGGACTATAGTTTTTTTTAAAAAAAACTATGAACAAATTCCCATGCACACTGCACATATCTTATTTTGAAGTAAAAAAAACAAGGTGGCAAAAACACCCAATGGGCCGGATAAATGTCCTCGGTGGGCTGCATGTGGCCTGTGGGCTGTAGTTTGAGGACCCCTGTTCCAGATTTCCTAGGGGATTAGAACCCATTCAAGAAGAGATAGATCAGCAGGCTTTTGAGCTGAGAACGCTATGATCAGAACTGTGCTTTAAAAAACTGAGGCTGAACAGTTCTGTAGGGTATAATGTAAAATGATTACAGAACAGACTAATGTCATACATCTATGTTGCCTTCACACCCCTAGTCCAATATTTTTTATTATCTTAATTGGTTCAAACTCCATTAGAATACAAGTTGGCAGTTCATAATTAAACTGCTGGTTCTTTTCTTAATTACTTATTTGATTAAAGAAAACTAATGAAATCCAGAGCTATAGTAAATCACATGCAAGAGATCAAAGAAGTTCCAAGAGGTTTCCCCTCCCCACACCACACTGGCCATTGAACATAGAACTCTATACTAACAGCTTCCAGTTCTTTAAGAACATTACATGTTAGGAGAAGAAATAGCAAAGAATATGAGCCCCTATAATCATAGCAGATACATTTCAAGTCCATTGCAGTAACCGGGAATACTTTTGTCCAGTTCCAGCTGGCCAGAAGACCATTCTTGCTGTCAAGATGATAAATGAACCTGTTTGTCCCACATATTTATCATATCTAGACTCAGCCATTATAATGTGCTTTTATCTGAACATTAACACAGCAGGCAAATAAACTGCAGCAAGCACAAAACACATCGGCTCACCCAATGGTAGGAGCAAATCCCTCCAAACATAAAGGCACCCAGCCACCATCACTGGGACCATCTCATATAAAAGTCTGATATATTCAAAGGGTCCAGATGATTCTTTTGAGAGTGAGCTGTGCCCCTAAGTTCATAATCTTTCCTCTTATAATGAGTCAGGTTTTTACCAAGTGCAGAATCATCTGCCCCAACTCCTTTCTAAATTAGACAGTGATAAGAAGGAGTGATAATCTTGGAAAAGAAAACAAGTGATTTTAACCTTAAAAAAATTGATACCTGGCATGTTAAATAAAGTTAAATAAACATCTGACAGTACTTTACCCATTCTTTTATAGAATTCTCAGTCTGCATTATTTCTGTTTTGTTATTTGCACCATTTAAAAAGCTTCTTTTAGAACTGAGCAGTATTTCTTCTTCATTGTAAATCAGTCAAATTTAGGAGTCAAATGTATCTGTGAATAGCACCATTTGCCAACCTGTAAATCAAAAAAAGGTTTTTTGTTTGTTTGTTTGTTTGTTCGTTTTTGGGAGGGGATGGTTAATTTATACTGAACTGCACAGATTAGAAATCAGGATTCACCAAAGTCTTCAATGGGTATACGCCTAACTTTTAAGACTGTACTTTAACTTTTGAAAAAACTCATTCTCTGGCTGATAGGAGAATAGGTTATCATACTTCTCATGTTTTTATGGTGCTTGTCCATTATTTATTTAGCAAGCTGGGTGGGAGTGACAATTGATATTTGGAGGCTATGGCTAAAAGCCATGTCTGATCTTGTATGAAACACAATAGCTCATCCCCACACTGCAAATTACCTGAGAGATATGAGGAAATGTTTATATTTTATATATTTACTAGAGGCCTGGTGCATGACATTCGTGCACTTGGGGTGTGTCGGGGGGGTGTCCCTCAGCCTGGCCTTCAGTCTGGGAGGCCTTGAGGGATGTCCAATTGAGGATTTAAACTTCAGTCAGACACCCTTAGAGCTGCCGCAGAGGAAGGAGAGGTTCCTGCCATCACTGCTCTGCTCACCAGCCATCAGCCTAGCTTGTGCTCTCCACAGGGGGGGCGCACTGACCACCAGGGGGAAGCTCCTGCATTGAGCATCTTCCCCCGGTGGTCAGTGCACACCATAATGACCAGTCGTTCCACCATTTGGTCAATTTGCATATTACCCTTTTATTATATAGGATATTTATTTTATCATGAAATTCTAGATAAGTATGAGTATGAACTAATATCTAGTGAAATTTGAGTATGGAATCAATCTTGAGTGAGATTATTTTTCTTAATAATGAGGAAAATAATCCAGTGTTTCATCAGGTATTATATTAACAAACATGTTACTATGCATATATTCCTTAGTACACAATGAATATTTTTAAATATGAGTTAGGACTTTGTGGAATATCTTTATATGAAAATACCCTCCAGTTATTGATTTTGATAAAATATTGATGCCCTTTAGACCATTTCATAGTACAAGCATTTTCCATTAGAATGTGTAAATTATTCATATTTTAATTATACTACAAAACACAGACAAATAAAAGGCTTTCACAAATGTCTCACTGAATGTTAACCACAGAGTAAGAATATATTTTCCAACTCAAAATAAAATATTTGTATGATTTGCCATATATTTCTTAAATGGGAAATACCTGGTACATTTACTAGTATAAGTAGCCTATTCAATGTTCAGAATATCTTATTGAAGTTATGTGAAGTTTGTGAAGTGTTATTCCTCAATATCCCACAGTAGTTTTTGGCAAAAATTAATTTTACTCCCAATTCTGGCCTTGTTGGAGAGACATGATTATCCTACCACAAGCAACTAGTACTGAATATTTTAAGTTAAACAGCTCTCCCCCTCACCCCCCAAATATTAGAGAGCAAGGTGTTCAGGATTGTAATCACTGAGAAGTGGGAAATTCAATAGGATCAATTTATTATCTTATTATTGCCTTGGTTTTCTGCCTGGAGGCAGTGACTTTAACACACACACACACACACACACACACACACACACACACACATATACTTACTGTATTTATATTTGTTTATCTATTTATTTTACAATGGAAATATTTTTTTAAATTTACATTGTTTCATTTAACTTATAGAAAAACTCTATTTGTCAAATACTATCTTACACAAAGCCCTGGTATCTGAAAGAACATTTTAAAAACTGCTTTAATTGGATAAGGAAAGGAGACTATTTCTGTTTTCACCCGCAACACATCCTCTATGGTAGCTGGAAACAGAACTCTACTAAACACAGCTGGAAAATCAGAAGAGTGTACATTTGTCCCAATATATTCAGCCAGGTTATAAAGTCTTGATAACATGCATTGTTTATATATTCTTTCCATAGGACATTCTAAATTGTAAAATTTGCTTATGGAGTATCAAATTGAAACACATTCGAGCATGTGATAGGATCTCGGCTCTTCCGTGTTACCATGGGGATGTGAGTGAGTCTTAACATTTTTTTGACATTGGTCAGTCTGTTTGAACAAAGTTAGCCCAATTGTTGGAGCAGTATGGCTTATCTTTTGAATATATGTGCTTTGCATTGAATGTGATTACCACTGATAAACTAGTTTTACCATTTTGAGGAGAAAGGTAGTTTCTGCACCTATTTTGTGTTGTCCTGCAAATACATTGTTTATGTTTAGTCTGAATTATCAAAATGAATTATGATTACTTGAGCATTCAGTTTAAAGAGATGATTAATGTAGAATCTATTTAAGATGATGGATTAGGGTGCTCCATAATGATTGCCTTTTATCGCCATGGTTTATCATGTCTCTCCGCTAATATAGCCAACCTTCTAAAACGTATAACTTTTGGAAAAAAGTGTTATGATTAAAAGTCTATGATTAAATTTTATTATACATACTAGAGGCTTCGTGCACAAAATTTTGCATGGGTGTGGTCCCTAGGCCTGGCCAGTGATCAAAGAATGAGCGTCTGGCGTGGAAGGGCAGGTCCCAGTTGACTTCTGGACCCTGGGAAGTCCTGGGCCCCTGCCTGAGTCACAGCACCCAAGTCCCCATGCGGAGATGTGAGGAGCACACAGTATGGGCCTCTGAGCTGCCCAGGGATGCCACACAGAAGCCGGGCGGGCAGCACTCTCTCCCTGCTGGCTTTGCAGATGGGCTCCTGCTGTCCTGGCGGCTGTGGCCTGGCTCACCCAAAAGAGGCCATGTGGATGCAGGACAAGCTCCTTGCGGGCACCTGGCACCTGAGCACAGGGGCTTCCCTGGCATGCAAGCACTGGCTTCCTGAGTGAAGGTAGCAGGGAGCGTGAGAGCGAGTTCAGTGGACACCCTGAATGCACACTGCACCTCCATCTGCGTCACCCACCTGGCTCTAGGTAGCTGGCAAGAGGTCAGAGCCCCCTGCCAGGCACTGTGGGAGGTTGGTTGCCACCACCCACTCCCAGTTCCCCATCCCAGCCCCGGGCCTGACCCCAATCAGGTGATCAGGGCCTGTCAGCCACTGGTCACCATCTGTGGGACAATCAGTCTGGGCCCAGTTCCTCCTGCCCCCTGCCGCCACTGCTGGTCGCTATCTGGGTGATCAGAGGGGCAATCAGGTCCCCGCTCACATCTGCCTTGGCCTGGCACCACCCACTCACCTGCTCGACCATCCTGCCACATTCCTGCTCTTGTTGGGGCCCACTGGGGCCAGCAGCACCCCACTGCCATCCATTGCCACTGCTGCATCACTTACACCCACCATGTTCCACGCTGCACCCTGATGGTCAGCACATGTTATAGTGAGCGGTTGAACTTCTGGTTCAACTCCCAGTAGAGGGGGCAATTCATATTAGCCTTTTATTATATAGGACTAGGGGCCCGGTACAAAAAAAATTGTGCATTTGGGGCGGGGGAAGGGGGATTCCTCAGCCCAGCCTGTGCCCTCTCGCAGCCAGGGACAGCTTCTTGGTCGCGGGACAGCCTGGAGTGCTCCAGGGCTTGGGGTATGATAGGCTTCCCCGCATCACCGCCAGCGGCTCAAAGCACCTGGGCTCTAGCTTGGGGCCCCCACAAGGCTGTGGACAGGGAACCCATCCAGAGGCTCCATGGGGAGCAAGACGCCTGCCTCAGAGCTGGCCCCATAGTCTGGTCCAAGTAGCTCTAAGAATCCAGGGTCTCAGGGACCTTGTCCAGGTCACATAGGTTCACGCCACACCCTGATGGGCCACCCTTGCTGCTTGCCCCGCCCTCACTGCTGCTCACACTGCCTGCCCTGCCTCCGCCACCACCTGCCCCACCCCTGATGCTGCTCACTCTGTGGCTGCTGGCCTCCATCTTATCTGGGTTAATTTGCATACAGCCCTCTGATTGGCTGGTGGGCATGGCTTGGCTGGTGGGCATGGCTTATGCATCCTGTAGAGATGGTTAATTTCCATATTACTCTTTTATTAGAGTAGACTAGGGGCTCGGTGCACAAAAATTTGTGCACTCGGGGTGGAGGGAGTCCCTCAGCCCGGCCTGTGCCCTCTCACAGTCTGGAACCCCTCAGTGGATGTCCTATGATGGCCCCAGTCTGCCAGGCGCCTTTTGTGTGTGTGTGTGTGCATGTGTGTGTGTCGCCACTGGGGACCTGCCCCCAGCTGCATCTGAGGCTCGGAGCAGTCCTCCTGTGTGTGTCTACCTGCTGGGGGCCTGCCCCCAGGCACACCGTGGAGGCTTGGAGCAGGCACCCCCTCTATGTTGATCTCTCAAACTCTTGCCCTCCCCTGCATGTTGTTCTCTTTTTTGAGCTGTGACCAGGGCT